>OU015490.1:73510324-73687824 GCA_907164885.2 Dolomedes plantarius
CCGCCGGTGGAGGGACTTTCGAACATTAGCAAATACCCCGGGCATCTTTCGGATATCGCCTGCTACGACGACAATTCTCGCAACCAGTTCCTCGTTGGAGTCGACAGGGCTTGCGTAAACAAGACTCTTCATATGGCCCCAGAGGAAGAAGTCTAGACAGGAGAGGTAAGGCGAGCGTGCCGGCCAATTTACCGGACCACCCCGTCCAATCTATCGCCCTGGATATGCTGTATCCAATGCACTTCTCACATTTGCGCTGAAATGTGCAGGCGCTCCATCATGTTGGAACCACATACGAGCCTTTATGTTGGCTGGAACACTTTGCAGCAGAACTGGAAACACCTCTTGTAGGAATACCAGATACGTTCCGCCGTCCAGGCGCCTTGGCAGAAGATATGGCCCGATCAAATGATCGTCTGTTATGAATAACATTTTTTTATTTTTTGTCATCCCTCTCTCGTTTATTTTACGTTTAGTGGGTGATAGTTGCTGCCTGGTCTCCAAAATCGTGAATAACTGAACTGCGTACAGGGGAGGAGGGGGGTTCAAATTTCACCTCCTGAACACTGTTGAGTTTTCGCGACATAACCACCCCCAACGATTCAGATTTTGAGCTCAAAATTTAAGTTTAAGTCTAAGCTTTTGAAAGCATTTAATCTGATACAAAAAATAACAGTAAAAAATAGTTGTTTGTTACTCCAAAGTCTAAAGCACCCTCTATCTGCATTTTTTTACTTTATCTTTAAAATTTATTTTCCAGAAAATCTTGACATAAAGAATAATTTAAGCGAAAACAGCAAACGAATCGACAAATTTTCCCGTTTTTATGATCATTTGAATTTTCGGACCCTAAACTTTAATGGCGTCTATCTCCTTTGGAAGACGTTTGGGACCCTAAGTTTCCTATATAATATTGTTTGTCTTGATGTGTACTATCACCCCTTAAAATTTTGCCCAAGAGTTTCGTTACACCCTGTATATATAATCCGCTCGCCTCCTGTGTACGCAAGAACAAAAATAACGCCAAATTTCCAGCCAAATGTGTTCCCCAACTCAGTTGGGGCCGGGGGGGGGGTTTAAACGAGGGGAGCTCTAGTTCACCTCCGCTCCGAGCGAAGCAAATTCAGGGGGCGGGAAGCCCCGGTTCAAACTCGGTTTCGAACTCGGGTTTGTGTAAACGAGGTATAAGAAGGAGCGTAAGCTTCAAAGGGGAATTCCTCGAAAAATGGACCGATTATGGTTCTCACCGGCAGATGGCGCGACATGTTCCACTTCAGCCGATTTTTCATTGAGTTATATGGACACGTGTTTTAGAAAATTGTTTTACAAATTTTTTAATTTATTCTGTGCCCAGATATGCCAACATGTTTTGCACCTGGTTGTTCCAGTGGCTATTGATCAGCCATAAAAAGAAACAAAGAAACTGGACAGAGAAATCCCAGTTTGCTTTCCGCTCCTAAGGTAAGAGCATTATTAATGTTTTGTTTTAATATAGGCTGTATAATAGTGAGAGAAAAATACAGCTGCTGTGTTTGAAGCGAACACAAAATTGAGACAGCTTAAATTCTGCTGGAAAAAAAGCATGTTTTATTTTTCAATCATCCCTATATTTCAGAAAAAAAGGTGTTCACAAAGCTTTGTTGAACGTAAAGAAATGTAAATAATTACTGAAATTATTGCTCTAAAGAAAATCACTTAATCAACAAAAGATGTGCGATACTTACATATATATTAAAGTATTAGATTTTGATGTTTTTCATATTTTTAAGTAAAAATTTACCTTCATAGACGATTGTAATTGATTTGATATGTTTGTGGAATGCAACAAGTTATCCGAGAGTGAATTTTATAGCTAGCATACAGTTTTCATTTTATAAATATATATTTTGTTTGTTGTTTATTTCAATTCTACTTATTACAGGATAGTGTACTTTTGGAGAAATGGCGAAAACCCATCCCCAGAAAAGACAAAGTTTTCAGCGTTGGTCACCATCTCTGTGAGTTGCATTTTGAAGAAGAGTGTGTAGAAAGGTTATATTCAACTTCACTCATTGATGGAACAATATTTACTCTTGAGAGAGGGATATTACGTTTAAAAGCAGGTTCTATACCAACATTAATCTTTAATTTACCAAAATATCTGTCTGTTAGACCATGCAAGAGAAAACCTCCAGCTTCTCGTTATTCTTCCTTTGAAAAAAACAAAAGACCTAATACACTGAAGTGCCACTGAATTAGGGATAGCAAAACCTATGCAAATTGTGTAGCGCTGCGCATCATGTATGCGCAAGTGAGGGCGCTGTGGTAACTGCATATATAGCGCGTACTGTGGTTGTTCTGAATTAGTTGTTGGAATTGCCAGTATGGGTAAACTGCCTGATTTAGACGCCTTCGATCGCGGACAAATCGTAGGTGCGCGACGCATGGGCCATTCAATTTCCGAAATCGTCAGACAGCTAGGATTTACAAGGTCGACAGTGTCAAGAGTATACCAAGAATACATGGATAGTGGAAAAAAACTAGCGATCGGTCAAACTGCAAAGGACAATTAGCCTTGACAGTACGTAGTGAGAGACGGCTCAGGCGTATTGTACGTATCCAGCGAAGCCAAACATTAGCTCAAATTACCACCCAGTTTAATGACGGTGCCAGTTGTACAGTCAGTAAACGGACTGTGCAACGCTCGCTTCACCGTATGGGTTTCGGGAGCCGTCGACCTACAAGAGTACCATTGCTATATACTCGCCATCGGGCTGCACGTCTTGCCTGGGCAAGAGAGCACAGAGACTGGAGTGTAGAGGACTGGAAACGAGTAGCATGGAGTGATGAGTCTCGATTCCGACTACTTAACGCCGACGGGAGGCTGAGAATAGGGCGTCAGGATCATGAAGCCATGGATCCTGCATGCCTGGCTGGAACTGTACAAGGGCATGGTGGCTCAATCATGGTCTGGGGTGTTTTTTCGTGGCATAGTTTGGGATCTTTGGTGCGTGTACCAACCTCCCTCAATGCAATTCGGTACGTAGAGTTGCTGGGTGATCACCTCCATCCGTTTATGCTGTTCTGTTATCCGCACGGTAATGGAGTTTTCCAGCAAGACAACTGTACCTCTCACAAGTCCCGGTTGGCTACTGGCTGGTTGGATGAGCATTCCTCTGACTTCTCTGTCATGAATTGGCCACCTAGAAGCCCAGACTTAAATCCTATTGAGCATCTTTGGGATGTTTTGGAACAAGGCGTGAAAGGCCATCACACAGCTCCAAAGAACCTTACTGAATTATGGACAGCTTTAGCCAATATTTGGCAAGCCATTCCCGTGGAACTTTTCCAGAAACTTGTTGAATGTATGCCTCGTCGTGTGGCAGCCGTTATCAAGGCCAGAGCAGGCCCAACTCGTTACTAGGTAGGTATCCCTAATTCAGTGGCACTTCAGTGTATAAGTAAAGATGTTGAATCTCATACAGAAGTTGAACAACAGCAAAATTATTATTCTACACTTTTGGTTAATTTAGAAAATATACAAAAATCAGATTCATGGTGGACAGCAGCATCTACTCAAGAGCATTTGATATGTTCAAAATGGAATTCTAAATATTCTTGTGAACGACGAGTTCTTATTTGTCATGATTCATCTGTAAAAGTATATACAGAATATTATTGTTTAAAAAAGTTTAAATTCTAAAATGGTTTATGATTAATTTTAAAATGTTAAGTGATGTAAAATAATGTACAGTAACCACCGCTTATAGTGATCAGTGGTTATAAGAATCAACCGTATATAAGAATCAATATCGCAAAAACAAAAACAAATGTATTATTTCCATGCTAAAATTTTCGCTTTAAAGAATCAATACACTAGTTTTAAGAATCAGTTTACATTCTTCGCTTTCCTTTCATTTTTCCACAAAAGTCACTTAAACCCTCAAAAGGTACGAAGTTCTTTCTTTATTTTTTTAAAAAGGAAGAGTGATACGATGGGATGGAATACAGTCTTAAAATGCATCCCTTTCTTTGTTAGACATAACATAATATTTTCCCCTTAAACGCTTTAGCTAAACACTGTCCTATTAGCTTGACCCAGGGGCATCCTACCCGTGCGGATCCGATTTCACTTTTCTCCACTGACAAACAAAGACAGGGACTCTTTTTTCCCACCTCCCACATCCTGGTTGCGGCTTCCTGGACCACGAAACTCATAAATCTTCGGGGAAGTGTCCACTATCACTTAGGCAAACGTGGCATTATTAGATTCAGCACGTTATCAAACCCTGAAACGTAAGCTAGAAGGTGAATCTTCGTCTGAGACTAATGGTATTGAAAGAGGTATAAACAGCCTCCTGAAAACTTCATTACGTCAAACTACGATAGAAAACTTTTTCTTGCACCCTTCCTGTAGTTGAAATGTTAAACCATTATGCAGGTATGTTGTAACAAATATTGGATTTTTTTCTTCTCTTACTATAATCATGTGTATCTACTTATAGGTCTAGAAACAAAGTTGAATTTTTAAAATTATAAAAATAATTTTAATAAAAGATAATTAACATAAATTAAAGAGTATTTTATAGTAAATTATCTAGTATATGTATATATAGGTGTGTGTGTATTCCTTTCCAAAAACCTAAATTTCGGCTATAAGAATCAACCGCTTATAAGAATGAAAAACAGTAATAACAAACATGATTCTTATAAGCGGAAATCACTGTACTAAGTATAATAGTAATGGTGTATGTAATAGATATAAAAGTAATGAACACTTGTCTCCAATTGTTGTGTTGATAATAGTGCCCTTTACACGTACGTTCTTTCCCGCTGGAAACCACGATCCCGCGCGATTGAGTCCACGTGTGAAGGTGTCGGAGAGGAAGGGAAAGCTGCTTTGGAGCGTACTGCAAGTTTTCCCGCGCACAATTCCGTACACTCCAAGCACTTCAGGAGCGTACGTGTAAAGGGCCCTATTAGCGCCCTTTACACGTACGCTATTTTGCAAGTGCTTGGAGCGTGCGAGCAATCCCGTACGCTCCAAGCACTCGCAAAAGAACGTACGTGTAAAGGGCGCTAATGTAATCATAAGTACTTTTTAAATAGATTTCTTTACTTTAAGAATACATGATATAATGAATTAATGTATATTGATTTTACTTGTTAATGCATATTAATTTTAATCGTTAAATATTACTAATAATAGAAATTTAAGTACACTGCTTTTCAAATTTCAGATTTTTTTTGGGGAAATATAGAAATATCACTGGATGTTGAACTGCATGATGTTGAAAGCCTGTCACTTTACTACAGCGTGTTAATGATTTAGTAATTTGCAAAAAATGCTGAATCAGGGTAAGACTAATTTTAATCTGTTTCAGTTGGTGGTAAACATTTGTTCTTGAACTTTACTTATTGTTTCATTTATTCTAGGATTGTACTGGTGGATGATTTCTGTACAATTGAAGGCACCATTTCTGTACAAATGGCTTTTGGGTACAATATCACTAATTGTATTCACTCACTATTGTGTAGAGTCAAATGTTTTTAGCTAGAAGGACGAAGGACCTTGTTCTGTAGAGTGAAAGATGAAGTACACCAGAAATGTTCACAGCACGAAAGTTCTATAATAAAAATGAAGATTTGTCTATCGTTTAAGATGTAGAAATGACAGTTCGTCAAGGCAGGCCGGAACATTTAAGACGCAAGTCCGTCTCTTACGGAGAAAAAATCTTCATTCAACTGTAGCCGTAAATGGTTCTTCAAGAAAAATATTAGCGATGGTACATTACATGTAGAGAACCGGAAGATTTTGCATAGTGGAAGTACAAGATTGGCTGAGGAAACAAACATTGAAGATCATTGTGCCGCAGGATTGAATTATTACAGGTTTTGATACTGCTCACAACTACTTTTTATAAAAAAAAATACTGAGGAAGAAAACTTCTTCAAAAACGACTTGTTGGTAGAAATAACAAAAAGTTTATTTTTTCTAGATAAAAATAAGTAATATATATATCTTGACTACTGAATTATAACAGGAACAAATAACAGTAATGCTACATAATAGAAAAGAGATTCAGGTCTACACGACCACTTATTAGAAGATCATCAAAAATAAAATAATAGTATTGAAGGAATTTCTTTTTAAAGTATATATACACAAATATCAGATCAATAGAATACACTCGTACTCACTATTCGACAATAAAAAAAACATCCCCCTCACCAAGCCACGGCCAAACAAAAAGGACCGAAAGCCCGGCTCAGGGTTTCTTAGAGGAAGTTTTTATCTACCCAGAAAGAGAATTCTGAATCTCTGCATCGCATCTCTTTTTTTCAGCCCTGGACAACGCAAGGAGAGAAAGGGTGCCGTACAACCATCTCGCCAAGGCGTGCAGAAGGGAGAGGAGAAAGACAACCTTAACAGCGCCTCAACACATTGCCAACACCTTTTGTCCATACAATAAAATACGCGAAGCATCGCCAAAACTGGATACCTTAAGTACCACATTCCTCTTGCCAGAAGAAATGCCAGAAGAACCCTTTTAAGGAGTTCATTGGCCGAGACTGCTGAGCTTAACCAATCAGAGAGCTGGTCAAGCAGCGCGAAGCCCAAACGCCTGTTCAGAGAAAAACTAGTTTCCCATGCAAGAGAATCGTAATAAATTACGTTCGCCGCAGGCGCGGAAAAGGGAAACTGGAGCCTTTAGCATAAACGGAGTTTAATAGCTTAAAAAGACCCATCAATGCTGTTAACAAAAACACGGAAACAGGGAAGAAAAGACATCTTATTTCGTGGACACGAGGCTAGCAATTAGGGGACCTAGCTGACAAAGACTTAAAGAATATAGGACGCAAATTGCCACTGCCAGATGTTAGAAGATAGGCTATTCTCAATTACCGACCGAACGGACTAAACAGTTACAGAGACCTCCCATGACTAAGAGCCTGGGAAAAAAAAATAAACTACTATCAGATAAGGAAAGGAAACATAACTAGCAGATTTAAGATTAAAATTAAAGTTATAATTTAAAGTTTAAGAGAACTACACAAATTAAATTAAATTAATCAAATAAAGGAACTGTAACGAATTCCTCGTTACAGAACTCTCCCCTGTCCAGAGATGAAAAAAATTTACAAATCACCACATATTAATGTGTGGAGAAAACCAATAGCATACATAATACGTGAGACACATTTGATCTCAAAAAAAAAATTTCATATAAAATACATATAGTGAATACAAAGGGAAAAAGTAATATATAAGGATATTATAAATGTAGTATCAATCAAAGATAGTAATTCATACAAGCATGGTGAATTTTACAAAAATAGTAGTGATTATGCTGACAAAAAAATGGCGTAACACAGTACCTTAAAATTTTTATGTACATTTGTACTAATTAAACGTATAGTTGCATATCATAGTCAACAAAATAAATTAACACTTGAAATTTCATATCATTCAAGAAGGTAAGTTAATTTGGTCTTACCAAAGAATGATGAGTTTCAATATATATAATTGAAGAAGATTGGATCTCATATCCACTAATAATCAAAATATTGGATGTTATTTTATTAATATTCAATGTAGAATATCATATATTCATACTAAAAAATTGGAAGTAATATCCATTTGCATTCAAAAAAAAATATATAAGATGTCATATCTATTAATATGCATCAAAACTGCTACACACAGAGTGAACTAAACAAACATAATTGTCGTAACAATACTAACAAGAATTCCCACGAAACATAGACGATGATTCTAAGAAGTCTATTGCGGCAACTTAACCTACCAGAGGTATGGGAATTCGAATCTTGACAGTACTTAATTAGTAATATATAAAAAAAATCCACAAGGGGAAGGAAAAAAAAAATATGTCACTCAACTAAATATGCTATATGGCCAAAATGCTCATAGCTAGTAATATAATAAAAAAAAACATAAACCTTATCTTGTTTATGCACATGTACATGCTTTAAGTGTGAGCTAAAAAAATGAAAAGTGAATGCATAAGAATGTAACCACAAACTGTCAAAGTTTATAAGTGACCAGTTGGGTACAAACAATAAAAGTCAAAATTAGGTAATTAGGATCAGTAATGTTCCGCGAAGGATTATGACACCTGAAACCTAACAAAATATATATGCACCAAGACAGACTCCACTCAAGGGGGAAAGCTGTGCAAAAGGAAGAATGACTAGGACACCTAGCCTTAAGTAAATTCCTAACTTCAAGTGAAGGGTAAAAATAAAATTAAACCTTGATCAAAAGATCATCCTACACCAAGACAGAGCTTGAATCACATAAAATTCCTTGGCCAAAAGAAAGTATATGATACTGTCCCAATAAGGTTGGTGACTTCTATCTTGCGCATGGAAATTTAATTTTACAAAAAAAAATAGAAAACAACAAAGTAGTAATATACACTAGGGGAAAACTGAAAAGTAAAAATAATAGAAAAATAAAAATGAAAGTGGTTGCAGAACTAGCGTACATCTCACTACATTGCAAAAAAATTTAGGGCTATGGAACTAACTGCACTCAAAAAGAAAGGGAAGGTAGTAGTGAACATGAAGTATAGGATAGTCATAGTCGGTATAAGATAACTTGTCAAAAATTGACAAAGTGAGGTATAAAAAATAACAAAAATTATAACACATAAAATATAGTTCAGTTAAGTATTAGGGATTTTACACATAAATACACAATAAAGTTTGCTTGTAATATTTAAACACAACAAAATATAGGAAAGAAAGATCTTGATAGGATATATTAAAATACATGAATGTCCATAGAGTTGATATGGAATCATTTGGTTCCTATCATTTGTTTACATTGATACCTTGTTTTTTCAACAAACTTAAATAGAAGATACTGACTTTTTAATAGCATTAATATACACCATGTAATATGTACAAGCATAATCTTACCAATTGAATGAGTGACTGAGAACATTCTCAGGTAATACCAAAAGAAATTTGTGTCAAGGCAAAAAAATATTTTTCAGTGAAGAGTAATAAAAAAATATGTCAATACCATAGTAATACAGATGTTATTCGCTAAATTATACTAATACAGTTGTTATTTGCTAATGCTAATGCTAATGCTAATGCCTTATACCAATACTTTCAGCCATTGTTGCATTATAACAACCAAATACAAACATCAAATCAAACAAAATATCTAAGCAAAACAAAAATTATAACATTGATATAAGTAACCAATGGATGAAGCAAAATGTGCAACATATTACACTAATAAGTGAATAATATCACTATGAAGTTGATTACATTAGAGAATTATATCTGTTGAAGTATTTCATAACAAAATTATACCTAAGTTACAACTTATAACCTGAAATCATATGTTGATGAAGCAAGAATTTGACAGGTATGAAAGGAACAGAAGGAAAATCAATCTTTTCTTTAGAAACATTGAAGCATTAAACTTAATTTAACATTAGTTGACCATATTAAGGTTTTCCATATCAAGTAACTCAACATTAAGTGTTGGAACTAGTTAATAGAAGCTTACATTATTAAGAAACAATTGTAAACATTCAGAGAGCAGTACAATTTTAGAATTTTGAATAATGTTGGCAAAAGGGAATATACTCAAAGAATACAAAATTACAGTGGGGAAAAAAATATCCTACACAAACGCCAGCATTGGAAGGAAAGAAAGAAGTGATATTAGGGAGCTCTCCTAACACACAACCAAAAAAAAATCACTGTAAAACTGTAGACCTCAAGAAATACCTATTTTGCTGAGGAGGAGAAACATTAAACATTAAAGGAGCAGAAGAAGATTCATTTAAGTGAGCTTTTCTAGCAGGAGCAAAATGGAGACGATCAATATGAATTTTAGTAAGAGGAGCCAAAGGATTTGAGAGTAGTCTTATCGAATAAGTAACTACAGAGTGGCGTTTAATTACTTCATATGGACCAGTGAATTTCTTATTGAACCTGTCTTTAGATTTCACATACACAATATTTCCTGGAGAAAGTACACGTAACTTAGCATGTTGAAGTTGTTTGTTATTTTGAATTACACGTTTATCAGTTAAATTTTGATAAACCGTTTGTTGTACCTGAAGCATATTTTTGAACAATTGTTTAAATATTGAGGTTTGTCGAGCTGTTCGACAGATTTTTGTAACAGAAATTATCAAAGATCAGTGCAACTTCTCGACCAAAAATGCAACAAAAACGGAGAATAATTAGTCGAAGAATGGTGTGAACCATTGTACAAAATGTTGATGAAGAAGTACAGCATGTTTAAAAGGAACACCTTGCTGTAGAAGACAATAATTGTAGATTTTGCAGAAAGATTAGTTCTTTCACAAATAGCATTCGCCCTTAGTGTTACCCACAGTGGTATGGTTTAATTTAATCCCAATAGTTTTAGTAAAGGAAGAGAAAATTTCAGATGTAAATTGAGTACCAAGATCTGTTAAGATTAAAGAAGGTCTACCAAATTTACAAACATAACTTAACAAACACTCAGTGACTGCCTCCGTTTGTAATTTTGACAAGAGGAAAAAGCTCTAAATGCCTCGAGAAAAGATCAATTATGGTCAAACATAAGCATTATTTTTAAAGGGCCAAGAATATCCCTAGACACAGCCTCGTTAGGTAAAGTGGGGAATGGGATTAGCCTGAAAAGGTGCTGATACATGGTGTGAGGCTATTAAGAGAACAAAGGTGACAAGATTTTACAAAATTCACTGTATCAACATACATACCTTGCCAAGTACGAGCTTTTACAAAATCATATGTCTTTTCTATGCCAAAATGAGACACATGACAAATTTTAAGAACTTTAAATTTTAAAGAATGAGGAACCAACAATAATATGAGATTAGTATTGATATTAGTTTTATCCAGCATAATAATTTAGATCATCATGAATATAATAATCGGTGAATTTAGAGACTGAGCAGAGTTGGGTTGATTTAGATAATTAATAATTTTGATCAATTTTGAATCCCGAACTCTGTTCTGCCAAAAATGTGGATATGGAGATATCCATAGGAGGGTCATAGTGATGGGAATTGCTGGATGATTTTGAATAGGTCAGTAGTTAAAGCATTAACAGTAGTTATAGGAAGAACATCCTCACTATTAATAATTTCGGATTGGTGGCTAAATTTTGAGAAGGAGGGTCACAAGTGAGGCGAGAAAAATAGTCTGCCAAAAATTAAGTTTACCAGGGATATGTTCATAAATGATGGAATATTCACTCATTTCGAGTAACCATCTAGTAACAATATCAGTCGGAGAAAGAAGTATGCTTATAGTGATGAGAGGTTTGCTACAGTTACACTGTAAAGTTCTGTTGTATAAGTAATACTTAAATGCAATGATGGACATATAAAGTGCACATAATTCTTCTGAGAGTGGAATAATTTTTCTGACCTTTTGTAAGAGATTTACTAAAATATGAAATAGGTAATAACTTATCATCAAACTTCTGCATCAAAATACCAGAAATTGCCAAATTTGATGCATAAGTGTTCAAATAAAAATTCTGATCCCACATGGGTAGTTTGACAAAGGGTTTGGAAAAGAAAATGGATGAAGGTTATTGAAACATTCTGCAGATAAGGAGACCAAATGAATTTAACCTTAGGTGAAGTGATGTCAATTACGGTTGAGTAGTGCAGCAAAATTTGGAATAAGTGAACGATAGAAACCACAAACTCCTACAAAGCGTTTTACTTGTCGTTTAGACGTAGGCACGGAAAAGCAGTTATTTTAGTGATGTTATTATCAATAGGAAATATAGCATTATCTTTAATATGGAAACCAAGAAAATCAATCGTTGTCTTATGAAATGAGCACTTGTGCGGAGATAAAGTCAGATTAAATTTGAAATTACTTCAAGCAATTTAGCAATTTTGGACAGAGATTCCTCAAATGAATTAGCACCAATAACTAAATCGTCTGATATGCAAAGAGACCTGGCAGGTTTACTTGTTCTAAAACATTATCTATTAATTTTGAAAGGTACTTGCGCGTTTTTAAGACCAAAAGGAATACGTTTAGAAAAATATGACGCAAAAGGAGTAGTGAATGCTACAATTTTTTGGAGAGTCTTAGGAAGATCTATTGCCAATAGGCTTTCCGAAATCAAGGGTGGAGAAGTATTAATGTTGACAAATAGAGATTATGTTAAATTTTAGGGAGGGGATAGGAGGAAGATTTTATGACTGAATTTAACAACGAAGATCTAATGCAAGCCTAAAGGTGGGTGGGGCAGAAGAATCAAGAGATTTTTTCTTAACCATGAGCATTGGACATGCCCATTCACAATTAACTCGTTCAATAATACTGCACTCTGCATTTCATTTAGTTGGTCCAAAGCAGTTGCTGTAGGTTTGAGGAATAGGAAAGAAGAGTCCTAATAGGAAAATTTTGAGTTAAGGAAAGTGTGAGGTTTTAAACTCTATCAGTGTGTCCTAAGGTTGACAAATCCTTAGAAAAGGGCAGCATAATTAGTTAACAAAATATTTAATAACTGTTGTTTGTGGTCACACGACAAATGGTCTAATTTGAGTCAGATGAAGAAAGCATTTCTTTCGCTTACTCAGAATCTCAGGAGTAGTAGAAATAAAGTTGACACATGTTCCAAAGAATTACAAGAAAAAATCAAAGGTCAGAGAGATTTATCTCAACATTAGAATTTATAGGAGGTTTGTCAATTAGGTCAAAATCACATATTTCCTATAATGGAATTTTTACTCAAATGAAGTTGTTTAGCATCCCTATTTTCAATAAATATATAAAAGTGATTAAAATAGGTTCCTGACAAGTATTTTCAAATTTATGTAATGAAGGATGACAATAAATTGTTTAGAATTTGGTAGAAAAAGAGCTTCATTGAAATTAGTAAGTGTTTTCACCTTAACATATTGACTATCGTCACATTCTAAGATAACTTTTTCACATACCATACCATTAGATGCAACTTCATTACCTTTATCATTTTTCACACTAAATTATCATTCACAAGTACATTATCAGCATATAAATTAAAACATTGTGCAGTAGAAGAGATATCAACTTATCAGCAAATCATTATGCATACTTATTTGTCATTGAAGTTGGAAGAACAGTTCTCTGGTGCAGTATCACAAAAATTAGTAGAATATCTCTCAGATTATTATTATTAGGTTCAATATTATGATTACTCTTAGTATTAAGATAGGTGAGTCAGGATGGTTGAATTGAAATGAACAGAATTATCAAAGGAATTTTGAATAAAAGGTATGGTTTCAGAGTTAATTTTAATTGCATTTAGTTTATGATCTAGTATTACATTGTATTTGTTGAGAAAGTCATACCCAATTAAGATATGAATTTTAGATGTTGACAGATCTGTAAGAAAAAGGTGTGTTTAAATGACTTCCTGGAGAATTTGATAGCAATTCAACACAGCAGAATATTGTAGAGTAGAGTTAAGGGTTTTAATGGTTACAGCTCTAGAGATTATTCTGTATTTAAGTTGTGATTTCATTGAATTAAATGTATTTAAATCAAACAATGACAAACTCGAGCCAGAATCTAACAGTGAAATTAGGACATTATCTTTTAATATACATACACCAGAGGTAAGGAATAAACAGAAATATCATCATTCGGGCAGTTAATATTAGTAACATTGTCATTAAAGTACTGAGATACTCATTAGCAGAATTTTTATAGGAGTTCATAATCCCAGTGTTATGACACTCCATCTCTAGTTTAAATTATTACTAGGATTATTTGATGGCACATAACATTGCTCTAGGGTTCATATTATTATTCCCATGGCTATTATTACGAGAATTAGGTCTAACCTGACCTCTACCACGATTATATTGGTTATGGTTTGCTCTATTAGCCTAATACTCTCTTAAACTGATAACAATTCTTCATTAAGTGTTCAGCGGCCACAGTAATTACATTGATTTGCACTCTATTACTGGACTTGGCCTAAAACTTTTGGAGTATGGCCTGAAATTTTGTCTGTGGCTCTAAATTCTGATTTCTAGCATGTTCATTTTTGGCAGGAGAAAGAAGTATTATTGGTAGGATTTTTAATTTTAACTATCTGAGTTTTTAAATAATTACTTCAGCTAATAATTGATCATATGAAGGCTGAGAAGAGGTAGATGGAACCAAAATCTCAGATTGAATATGGATATCCTGCAAAAGTTGAGCTTTAGCAACCGCCTCATCAAAATTATCCAAACCAGACTCCAAAATTTTTAATTTATGGCTGGCAGGCAAAGCATTTAGCAAATGTGAAAATTTTATAGAGTCTAACTGAGTTTTTCTCAGTGATAGATGGGTGCACTTTCCTTACAAGATTATCAAGCCTGTGTGCTAAATTTCTGATTGTTTTCATCAGGCAACAATTAATATTATCTACAGCTAACACGCAAAGAATGTGTGGGTTGCAGGTTTAAAAAAAATCAACGAAAATCGTTTCAGTGTAAAATAGATGTACAACCTTTAGCATCAGCCGAACTGACAAAAAATTTAAGAGCATTGCCTGTAAGTTTGGATTTTAAAAAGTCAAAGCTTGTTGCTCAGACCACTTATTAAATTCCTTTATGTCGATTACCTGTTCGAAAAAGAACTCCAATAACTCTACATACCCTCAAATGGTGTCAGGCTGCATGGAAATGAATTTTTTGTAGCCATGCTTTTAAGTATTTCTCATATAAAGAGAAAAAAAAATTTATAATCACAAATGTGAAAAGAGTTAAAAGTGCACTTTAAAGTATTACACAAAATGAGAAAAAAATATAAAATCACAATTTATAAATACTACCATTCAAGTAAAAGTAAATTTGCAAAAACTAGATTATTATGAAAAATATACTGATATACACTAAAAATTCATATTTACTGTAACAGTTGGATTGTACTTATAATACCAATATTGTAAGTATAAAATTTCAATGAAACATTTCAAAAAATTGTGAAGAATATTAACAAATGATAAATAATGAATTAAAATGAAGCATACCAATTGATGAAGTTGAGAGCAGCACTGGTCATTGCGCACCATTTCTGTACTAATGGATGAATTTCTGTACAATTGAAGGCACCATTTCTGTACAAATGGCTTTTGGGTACAATATCACTAATTGTATTCACTCACTATTGTGTAGAGTCAAATGTTTTTAGCTAGAAGGACGAAGGACCTTTGTTCTGTAGAGTGAAAGATGAAGTACACCAGAAATGTTCACAGCACGAAAGTTCTATAATAAAAATGAAGATTTGTCTATCGTTTAAGATGTAGAAATGACAGTTCGTCAAGGCAGGCCGGAACATTTAAGACGCAAGTCCGTCTCTTACGGAGAAAAAATCTTCATTCAACTGTAGCCGTAAATGGTTCTTCAAGAAAAATATTAGCGATGGTACATTACATGTAGAGAACCGGAAGATTTTGCATAGTGGAAGTACAAGATTGGCTGAGGAAACAAACATTGAAGATCATTGTGCCGCAGGATTGAATTATTACAGGTTTTGATACTGCTCACAACTACTTTTTAATAAAAAAAATACTGAGGAAGAAAACTTCTTCAAAAACGACTTGTTGGTAGAAATAACAAAAGTTTATTTTTTCTAGATAAAAAATAAGTAATATATATATCTTGACTACTGAATTATAACAGGAACAAATAACAGTAATGCTACATAATAGAAAAGAGATCAGGTCTACACGACCACTTATTAGAAGATCATCAAAAATAAAATATAGTATTGAAGGAATTTCTTTTTTAAAGTATATATACACAAATATCAGATCAATAGAATACACTCGTACTCACTATTCGACAATAAAAAAACATCCCCCTCACCAAGCCACGGCCAAACAAAAAGGCCCGAAAGCCCGGCTCAGGGTTTCTTAGAGGAAGTTTTTATCTACCCAGAAAGAGAATTCTGAATCTCTGCATCGCATCTCTTTTTTTTCAGCCCTGGACAACGCAAGGAGAGAAAGGTTGCCGTACAACCAATCTCGCCAAGGCGTGCAGAAGGGAGAGGAGAAAGACAACCTTAACAGCGCCTCAACACATTGCCAACACCTTGTGTCCATAAAATAAAATACGCGAAGCATCGCCAAAACTGGATACCTTAAGTACCACATTCCTCTTGCCAGAAGAAAATGCCAGAAGAACCCTTTTAAGGAGTTTCATTGGCCGAGACTGCCTGAGCTTAACCAATCAGAGGAGCTGGTCAAGCAGCGCGAAGCCCAAACGCCTGTTCAGAGAAAAACTGTTTCCCATGCAAGAGAATCGTAATAAATTACGTTCGCCGCAGGCGCGGAAAAGGGAAACTGGAGCCTTTAGCATAAACGGAGTTTAATAGCTTAAAAAGACCCATCAATGCTGTTAACAAAAACACGGAAACAGGGAAGAAAAGACATCTTATTTCGGTGGACACGAGGCTAGCAATTAGGGACCTAGCTGACAAAGACTTAAAGAATATAGGACGGCAAAATTGCACTGCCAGATGTTAGAAGATAGGCTATTCTCAATTACCGACCGAACGGACTAAACAGTTACAGAGACCTCCCATGACTAAGAGCCTGGGAAAAAAAATAAACTACTATCAGATAAGGAAAGGAAACATACTAGCAGATTTAAGATTAAAATTAAAGTTATAATTTAAAGTTTAAGAGAACTACACAAATTAAATTAAATTAATCAAAATAAAGGAACCTGTAACGAATTCCTCGTTACAAGGATGTCTATTAGTTGTCTTAGGTATCTCTCTGAGAAAAATAAGCAAACACTGTGTAGTGCGTGCCGTCAATCTATGAAGAGAAAAAATGACTTGAAAATTAAAAAAGAATTGCGGCTAGCAAATTTAAAATTGCGCTACGGATGAAAAATATTACAAATATGAAACGCTGGTCCAAACGCTGGCATGCTTTCTGAGCACAGGGGCTGCATCTGGTACAGTGCTCCATCATCTGATTATAGAATGCATCATTCTGCTGGAGCATTCTGGTTTTTTTGTGGATGCTGTCGTCAGTGATGGAACAACATGGAACAGGAACATGTGGACCCAATTTGACATCAGCTCAGAAAATTTAAGCTGCAGTTATATTTATGATCCCGAGAGAAGATTGTGGTTCATTTATGACTTCCCGCATCTTGTTAAGAACATGCAAAATTTCATATTATCAAATAAACAAATAATTGTATATTATTAATTTTCTTTATATTTTGTCGGTTTCAGATTTTCTGTATTTAAATGATGCGACTTCTATATTCTGCAATTCTTTCAGACTCATGAAGGTCTTATTGATACAAGATGTTGGGAAGCAGTTATGGAAATGGATAACCCAAAGGGCTTCAATCTGAAAGCTTGTTCTAATCTTTCATGGGATTCAATTTATCCCAAATTTTTTCCAAAAGATGAATGTGAAAATGGCATTCAAGTAGTTTTAAATTGATCTTAAGGGTTTAATTAGACGACTTCATTTCACCTGTTTGCTATAGTTCTTTACAATTAACATAATTTTTTCATTTAGTTCTTTAGTAACAGTATTGCTGCAGCCATGGAGATGTATAAAGATGACCATTTGTCACTGGAAACTGTGGCCATTGTATAAAGTTTATTAAAATTGTGGATGAAGCACTGATGCCATGAATTCGAAAGATATACCTGCAGCATTGAAGTTAAACTCTACTGGACATAAGGTGATTTAATAGAATATTTGTTCTGTGCAATATGACTAAAATTAATTTTAATTAAAAATATAATAATGCATTTTTTCTATTTCTTACATTTATAACGGGCAGTATATGTTTAACATTTTAGGCAATTGAAGAACTTCTACATTATGTAATAAAGTGGGAGGGAGTTCTCTAAAGAGAGAGATTATAAATTCTTATCGAATTCAACGGCTACAGGTCTCAAGTAACCTTAAAAGGCACACTGGAGATTATGACGTATTTGACTAAAGACTGTGGTTTTTTTCTATTTAATGACAGCTAGACTGAACCAGGATGCTTTAGAGGTTGTGTTTTATATTAAGGTTTTTAATTTTGGCCTATGTGTTATATTTGTGATTCCTTATCAATATTTAAAATTATTTTAAAATGTTAAAATTTTTTAGTATGAATCAAATTATAGCACCTAAAAATAAAGATCATTTAAAAATAGAAACAATGATTTAAAATAATATGAAAGTACTTTTAATTTCATTGCATTTCTTGGATAATTTATTGGTTCTCATGTTACAAAGTTTTAATTTTTTCAGGGATTTTTTAATATGATGCGTCATGCTTGTGGGAGTAACGACCATCCCGACTCCTCTACGTTTCTCCAGCTGTATAACTTGTTTAGTAGATATTCTTTGGTCAAGCCCCCTAAAGGATCCAATGTTGAAGGCGAAGAATATATAACAGCCCTCCTTAATTTAAGAGACCATGATGGATCTTCAGATAAGAAGATAGAATGGGCTGAATGGCTTGATAAAATTATTGACATGGGACTTACAGATGAAGTCATACCTGCCGTGGTTAATGAGATTAATGACCACGATTATTTAATGATATCGTCTTCACATTTCATAATAAATTATGTTGCTGGTTATGTTGTTAGGAGAATCAGTAGATTTTCTAAATGTGACCAATGCATACAAAATTTAACCACTATAAACAGCAATACTGATCAAAATAAATTTATTTTTTTAAAAGTAAGGTTCTTTATTATACCCTTCAGATTTGTTTTCAAAAATCATTAATGTTCTAGAAATTGCAATAATCAAAACACCAAATTTTAATAAACTAAATAATAAATTAATTTTTCAAGTGATAAAAGAAATTTATACTGGTCCTCCTATGCCAGTAATAGATTGCAATGAGCAACATAACATTAATTTAATTCAAAATGTTATCAACTTTTTTCTAATTACGCGCATGCATTTATATGCAAACAAGAAAATAAAAATTCTCACTCTGTGCTAATGTTAAAAAATTAAGAAAACAGCCAAAATTATAAATCACATTTATTATTAAATTTAAGCTTTTATTTATATTACTTTTGAATTGAATTATTCTACTCATTTAATAATTTAACTGAATAATATCTTTTATTATACCATTAAAATTAACTACGATAAATCTAACTGTATTGCTATTCAATTTGTAAAGTCATTCCCTTGTCAATAGCAATAAAAAATGTTATAAATATCTGTAAAACCTGTCATGTATAATTTTTTTTTAAATTTATCTATAGTAAATTGTATATCAAGCATTAATTTTTTATTTTATAATAATGTATTAATAGTGTATGTTGTTAGTTTCAATTCTTTATAATTATGAAATACTTTTCTTCTATTCATTATATTTTGTGGTTATGTCAAATTAAGATACACGTCTGAGCTAAAGCCATCATTATTTTTTAAATTGTTAACAGAAATAAAATATTTCCACTATGAAAACTTCATAAAACTGGTGAATATGCTGAAACCTTAATATAGAATTTAATTACTGTTAAGTTAGTTACGATAAGTAAATAAGTTTTCATTCTATGATAACCAATGTTGTCACTATAAATGCTTATGCAAATCTGTTGTGTATGATTTAAAAAAAATTTAATATTTTCCGATCTTTTTACTGTGAGTACAATAAAAACCATACTTCTGAAAAATGCAAAAATATAGCTGATTTGTCCTTGTCAACGTTATTTGAGGTTTTTCTTTTAATTCGCTGAACATTTTTGTAATCGGTAACTTACCAACTTGAAGGTAATTCCTGACTATGCTAGAACCTTAATATTGAATTTAATCACTATTAAATTAGTTTCGATAAGTAAATAAGCTTTCATTGTATGATAATATTGTCACTATAAATGCTTATGCAAAATCTGTTGGGTATAATTAAAAAAAAAATTCCCATCTTTTACTGTGAGTACAATGAAACACAATGAAACCCATAATTTGTGAAAATGTAAAAATATAGCTGATTTGTTCTGTCAATGTTATTTGAGGTTTTTTCTTTTTAATTCGCTGAAAATTTTTGTAATCGGTAACTTACCAACTTGAAGGTAATTCCTGACTATGCTAGAACCTTAATATTGAATTTAAATCACTATTAAATTAGTTTCGATAAGTAAATAAGCTTTCATTGTATGATAATATTGTCACTATAAATGCTTATAACAAAATCTGTTGTGTACAATTTAAAAAAAAAATATTTTCTGATCTTTTTACTGCGAGTACAATAAAACCCATACTTTGGGAAAATGTAAAAAATTGCTGATTTGTCCTTGTCAATATTATTTTGGTTTTTTTTCTTTTTAATTCACCAAAAAGAATTTGTATTCAGTAATTTACCAAATTGACAGTTATACCTCCAGTTTTAAAAAGTGTAATCTGAGATGCTCTGATTGATTTTTTTTCCAAAGGGAGATAATTAAAAGTGTTGTGTGATTAAATACAGAATTGACTTCCTATATTATTAGTCCTGATTAGAATTCATTTGTGATTATTGATAGAAAATGTTGCTTTTCTTTCTAAAGGCTTCTTTATCACACAGTTATCTTTTAACATCAAATCACGCAAACCAAAATCCAAACAAGTTAAACGTTATCGTTTCTTATCATGAATCATTTATAGCAACAAATCAAAGAAAAATCAAACAAAATTCAATTTAAAGCAAACCTTAACAAATAAATAAAAAATAATATTGATGTGGAGTGAAGTGGCTGATGAAAAAAACTTAATTACTATTCTATATAAAAAAAATACTAAAAGAAAATGAGTCTTAAGGACCCTGCTGCAGCATTCATAATTAAAGACAAGAATCAAAAGAAAATGTTAAGACAAAGCACGGAAAGGAAAAGGAAGAATCAAAAGAAAAGGTAAAGACAAAGTACGGAAAGGAAAAGGAAAGGTTCTCCAAAATCTCATCATTCGTCGTCGGGCATCTTGCTTGCTCGGACCGGAGGCGCCTTGGATGAGTCTCTAAAGCGCAGGTCACATCAGTCAGGAGTGTCGCTCCAAATTTTCGCGCCTTTCCTCATAAAACTTTTTACCTCTTGAATCACATAGGCTGGCTAGCTTAGAAGAAAGTAGTGCCGTTGTCCGCCATGTATTTTGGGAGATAAGCGTATTTGTATCCTTGCGCTCACATTCCGATGTTCTGCAATTTTCGTTGCTAGCCCGGGGTCCTGGGAAACACGCGCATTCCGATGCCCTGCGATTTTCGTTGCAAGGCCCGGGTCTTGGGAAAGTTCAGTGGAGTTCAGTAGAAAATGGCAAAAATCCAGAGTTTCGTGTTACCAGGGTAGAAACCAGTAAGAGTTAACGATAAGGGATTCATTCACAAGAGAAGCTATACGAGGATATTCTAACATTTTCTATTCAGTATTACGTTACTTTAAATTTATAATAAAATTCACCAGACAACTTATTAAATTATACCAGCCACTTATTATTACAACAATTACAGCCAATTTATTATTACAACAATTAGTTATCGTTTTAAGGGCATTTTATATTCAAAGGAAACAAATCACTCAGAAGTTAAATTAATTAATTACCAGGGGGGAAAATACATAAAAAATTGAAAGTTAAGAGCCGAAAATGAACCATAACACTAAGCATCGTTTCTGATTTTATTTCTGATGACCAGCAGATGCATTCTTCCAGATTTTCTCACACAGATTAAGAACATAAAACTGCTCTCTAAATTAGACAGAGAGACCAGTGGGAGTTTCTTCGCATCTTCATTACAGGCTTCATAACGTTTTCTGGTGAAACTATTCTACAAGACTCTAAGGTATCAATATTTCTGTTATGTAGCTTAATACGGATTTTTACTAAAGAATCTGAATCAGAGGTTTTCCGTTCGAGTAAATCCCAAGTCATTAATCTATAAATATATTCTGGGTCATCAGATTTTACTTTCAAAGAAAAGCGTCCTAACCATAAGTGGAATAGGTTTTGTCTTTCTCTCCATCTCAAAAGTCTGCGTCAAAAGTTTTGTAACGCAATTAGTCCGTAAGTCAACAAGCTACCAAAGATTACGAATATAAAGCTCTTTTTCAAATCAGTAAAACCCCCGACGGTGAGAGCAATGGGTTTTTTCTTCAACATCAACTCCATTAGCTTGTGTAATAAACTGTGTCTGTTTGAAGACACTGAAGAGCATTGTCTTCGTATATCTCGTCCAAAATATTTTCAGATTCTCCATTTCTTCAGGTATCCTTGCCGCCAGATACACGGTTACGGTGAAGTAAAACATGTTGAGACCCAACGTTACTTTTATTTCAGTCTTAGAGAAATCGCTAATGTTATCAATTATGAGTGTAGCAGATAACATGAATATCATCACGACATGTTTCAGAACTAAAAAAAACACGAATGAAGAAAACGACGCTTTCAAAAGGTCCGTGCAACGCCACACTGTGAAACACTTCTGCAGTAAGTTGCTCGCTACATCCATCTCAGAGTTGTAGAAAAATTCCTTTCTATTACTTTGTATTTTATGTCTGACAGATGATATGATATTTCCACACTCGTAACAAACAGCACAGAAAACGACGTTCTGGACCATGGGTATTAAGTTTTTTATTGCAGAGTACAGTATACAAGTGATTAATCAGGTAGAAATGGTCACACGACGATCTGCAAAAGAGAACAAAGTGTAGTATTCGCAAAAGTGTTCGCCATAGACAAAACAGATAAATGGTGATGACAACTCTGATATAATTGTGAATGACAAGATGGCATACATTATATAGTATACAACGTTCGATTTACCGCCGGTTGAAAGACAGGATATTTCTTTCCTCAGTATTTTAAGCTTGCCAGATTTTCTTAATAAACAAATGTGCATAAAAACGGAGGTGAAAAGAGATAAAAGAAAAGTTGGAGTATAATATGACCACTTGGTAAATAATACGTATTTAAAAAACAGCAACATGGAGCATAATGCAGATATGGTGAAAAAAATAAAGAAAAGTATCTTGATTTTGTTTCTTTTTCTTGCATTACTAGAATTAATCCCCATACTTTGCAGTATAAACCAAAAAACTCGCAGTTCCTCTTTTTTAGTTGATAAATGCACTATTGCCATACTTATTCTATTTCACTTTTGAGGTCTCACTCGAGTCAAACTGTCGCACTAATCGTAAAATTGAAAATAGGTGACAATATTCGTCGATTACTGCAATGAAATGTGCATGAAACAGAGAAACATTCATGAAAACAAAATAATGCAAAATATGACTTAAAAATGACGTTATTGCCTATTCACCAAAAGGTACGATTCTGTGGTTTACGTAATTGATGGACATATTTGTAAACAATATATATATATATATATTTATACATATATTTTGTCGATTCATATCCCAAACATATTTCCTATTTATCAGATTATGTAGGAACATAATATATAAATATCATTGCTAAAAGGTTCCGCGTACTGTCATAGCCCCGGCATCACTTTAGAGTTTTTCTTTCGTATCCATCAACGTTTGCCTGATCTGCAGGGCAGGCGTTATGAATTCGGATCACCTCCTAACTTGCCATGGACTTATCAGAATCTCCCAGAGACACGGAGACATCAGCAAATTGTTTTTGGGATGCAAGGGCCAGTATGAACTCTCTTTGTGACTGAATTTTTCTATAGTGTATGTTATTCTATTTTATTTTGTTTCTAGTTTTTATTGTTGGTTTCTAGTTTATATTGGTGTTTAGGTTTGTTTTGTTTCCTGATCCTTCGTAACATTGGGGGCTGCCTGATATATATAGATTAATTTCTGGAATAAAGCTATATATAACACACGCACACTTTTGTATCCGTTTGACCAATCGATTTAAACTTATTCCTTTAGAGAGATGAAAAACTCCTGATGTAAATAATCTCAAATCTGAATGTTCAATTTCTAGTAACTTTAAACAATTTCTAGTAACTTTTGCTTTGGGTACAGTAGCAGATCCTCGAAATTATCAAAATACCTGCGCAAAACATATGCAAGCATATGTATTGTTTAATGTGCGAATTTAATTATAAACATTTCTGAGACTTAACAGGCAATCCACTTTCATTCGCTCATAACTTTTTCAGCACATAGATATCCCTGGCTTCTTCAACCAGTACAAAAATGATGGAAATGTAAGAATATTAGAAATTAAAACCTTATCAGGTGTTGTTACCCGATCAATTTCGAAAATTTGTCCTCTTCCCATAGAAGAAAATTTATAATTTGTAATTTTGAAACTGTCATTTGCATTATTAGTATTTACCTATTGTTATATGTATAGTTTATCTTGAAAGTAATTTTAGTGTATACCATTTGTTTATTTAGCATTGTGTATCCTTATATTATTGAATGTTGGCACATGTCAATGGGGGCCGGTATGTTACGACTTACCTTGGCATTAGTAAAAGCCGGGCAACCTTGGTGCGCCACTAGAAAATCTTTGATGTTTGCTGATGGCAACATTACAGTATCTGAAACTGTTCTGAGTAGTCGCATTTTAGGATTAGTGGTATTGGTCAATTCTTTGCTTCGGTTATATAGGTAACCAAATGACTATAGTGTCATATTGATGGAAATATTTGTATATAATGTACATCATCACCAATAGTAGCTCGCCGACCATAGGCGAAGGTTGTTGAACAGTATGGTCTGTGATAAATAATTGTTCATCGCAGTATGGTCTGCATTGGTATTGCCATAGGGCAAACTATTTACTTGTGATGTTTGTTTGTGTGTTAATAAAACCACTAAAAAGACATTGCCGTTTTTAATTAGAAAAATATAGAATACATTCCATTTACGAAGGAACAAAGACTCTTAAAAAATATTTTGCAGTTTTGTAAAAGATCAAGTGCATAGGCTAGATCAAAATCTTTTGTTTCCATCAACTTGCTTAATGGATTAATGGAATTTAGTATTTTATGCCAAATAACTATTGAACACAAAAACTTAAATTGTTTAATACAATTTAATAAATCCGAGGCCTCGTCTCTTATTAAATTTTCAATTTCTTGAGTTTCGTAAATTCTTAGCAAAGCGTTGCATTTGTTTGCCATCATCATCCTCTAACGATTCCGTATTTTTTTAACCAGGTATAACCGAACTTGATGTTGGTTTATCAGAGTCGTCATTTGTTTTAGTACAACTCTGAATATAATTTCTTAACGCGCCAGCTTTTATTTTTGCCTTTCGGCTTCCTTTTCAAGCCTTCTTTTTTTGTACTGGTAACCACACAGTTTTCTTTGCCCGTCAGAAATTCTGGAACAGGCATGCACATAACTCAAATTAAACAATGTAAACTATAAAATAATATAAAAAAAATAAAGATTTTTCCTTGTTCTAAATGTTCTGGCAGATGCCAAAAATGTAGCAACCCTTCTACGAAGGGGCCATACTAAAAATGTAGCAACCCTATGAGGGACGCTCCCTGACCAGGAGAGGGGGGAGTCAGTGTTGTTGTATAGCTCTGAGAGAGACAGAGTAAGAGAGCTAGCTTTATTCATTAGAGAAAGGAATAAAGAGATTAAATACTATGAGAGTTAATTATTGTGTGTGAAATTTCTTGTGGAATAGAGCCCAAGATCTAACATTTGAATGGTCCGTCAAGCCGGAGCAACTACCCATGGATACATAACAGGAAGTTTTCTTTACGTAGTTCCTTTGTGTTATAGTGGAGAGAGAAACCGTTGGACTACGCGGGAAGCCATTAGAGAGTGAGTGAAATTTTACTGTTGTTTATAGTGTAAGAGATATGTTTAAGAACACTTTAAAGCAAGATTTAAGGCTTATTGCCACAGAGATAAATGAGAAAATAAATGACAATATGACTGTCGCTGATTTAAATAATGTCATATCGAATAGTGAACTGTATAAAAACGACCCAGAGCAAGTTATGAATATCGCGGACTCGATCATTGAAGAACGCAGAAGCGAAGAACAACGACAGATAACGTTAGAAAATATTAGGCTCGAAAGAGCTAAAGCAGAACTTGAGCTACAGAAATTAAAAGCCGAAAGTAGATCAGAAGTATCATCCGAGAAGGATGCTGAGTTGTGCAGTTTGGATGCGTTATTAAAAAGTATTCGAACACTAACACTGAAATTACCAAGTAAAGCTGAAGGCTGGGACTTATTCTTTTCTTCCCTAGAGAGGGCTTTCATAGCAAAAAGGGTTCCAAATAAATATAAGGCCGAAATTCTTTTAAATTTAATGGGTGAGAAAGCCTCTAATATAATTATATATTTGAAAGACGAGGAAATTGGGGATTATGGAAAAGTAAAAGAATTAATTTTGAGGGAATTTGAGCCAACGCCACAAGCTTGTTTAGAGCAGTTTCGAAAACCAACTCGTCAGCAAGGCGAGACTTGTGTTCAGTTTTCGTCACGTTTAGCAACTAGTTGGGAGTACTATTTAAAATTGAGAAGGTCACAGATTTTAAGACTTTAAACCAACTAATTGTATCGGATAAAATATTCCAGACTCTAGATAAAGAGACCGCATCCCATATTAGCATAAGGGAAGCAGATGGTTGGTTTAAACCCTTTAAAATTATCCCAGGAAGTCGATCTATATACAACTTCGCGAGGAAAATCGTCAGAGAATTATAATGCATCTCGTAGATACCCAAACTCAAAAAATGTGTCGAAAGTGTTTTTTTCTGATATGAAAAATTCTAAATGCATATTATGCTCAGAATCCCACCCTTTGTATCGATGCACTAATTATAAACAACTATCAGTTAATGAGAGATTAAATGTTGTTAAAAATAATAAATTATGTTTTAATTGTCTTGCTCAGCATAAAATTGCGCTGTGTAAATCAAAATACAGGTGTAGTTATTGTCTAAAATCACATCACTACACGCTATGTTTTTCTCAAGAGAAAATTGCAGACCAGTCTGACAAAAAGAATGAGTTTAGAGCGGACTATGTTGGGAACCAAGAGACTCGCAATTCTCCCAATGAAGGGCAAAATCTTTCGCCGTTCTCGGCAGAGTTTATACCATCAACAAGCAGTGAGTTACCTAATAAATTATTTACAACGAGAAGTGATGACAGCTGTAAAATTGTTTTACTGAGTACAATTAACTGTTTTATTAAGGATGAGAGGGGTAATACTCAAAAATTGCGATGCTTGATGGATTCGGGATCAATGTGTAACTTGATCACTCTTTCATGCGCCGAAAGGCTAGGATTAAGGAAAGAAAAAATAAATAGAGTTTTGTCAGGTTTAAATGATATTTCGATGAATGTGAAGTCAAAAGTTAATGCAACGTTAACGAATGCAGATATGAGTTTCCAAAAAAAACTAGATCTTTTAATCGTACCACGAATAACGGATTCATTCGTACCTTCGGAACGCCTGAATGTAAACAAACAGGGATTTAACAAAATAAAACTAGCAGATGAAAATTTTGATGTACCTGGTAGTATAGATGCATTATTAGGAGCTGGAATATTCTACGAGAGTTTAATTCCTGGTCAAATACATCCCTTAGACACTAAATTAATTTTGCAAAATTCAGTCTTTGGATATATTGTTAGTGGAAATGTACTAGCTTCTAATGTAAATAAGATACACTGTGGGCTTGTTAAAGATAGCGTTGATTTAGATAAATTATTGAGAAGTTTTTGGGAAATTAAGAATATCGAATCAGAGCCGATAAAAAATAAAGAAGCTGTAATTTGTGAGGAGCACTTTTTGGAAAGCCATACGAGAGATGAAACAGGGAAATACATAGTGAAAATGCCCCTAAAGGAAAATCCAGAGTGCTTAGGTAGATCTAGAGCCATTGCTGTTAGAAGACTTAATTCATTATGGAATAAACTGAAATTAGAGCCTTCTTATTTAGAGTTGTATAAAAACTTTTTGACCGAATACAGAGCAATGGGTCATATGACTGAGGTTACAGATAATGAAGAAGAGGGTATGTATTTTATACCCCATTTAGGCGTATATCGTCCAGAGAGTAATACTACACCACTTCGGGTAGTTTTTAATGCTTCTTCTGCAACAACCAGCGGAACTTCGTTAAATTCTCTACAATATAATGGAGGGGTGCCGCAAGATGACCTCCTTTCGATAATGATTCGATTCAGAACTCACATTTTTGCATTCACTGCGGACGTTCAGAAGATGTACCGCATGATATGGATTCATCCAGATCAGAGGAGGTTACAACGAATCGTGTGGAAAGAGGGAATAGATGAACCCATAAAAACCTACGAGTTAAACACAGTCACGTACGGCACCACTAGCGCTCCATTCTTGGCTACGCGAACGTTGAAACAACTAGCTATAGATGAAGCCCACCACGTTCCATTAGCAGCTCAGGGTCGTGTTGAGAGACATGTATATAGATGATATACTTAGTGTGCAAGAACTTTGAATGAGGCAGAAGAGCTTCAAAAACAATTAGTGGGAATGTTCAAAAAGGCAGGAATGTCTTTACATAAATGGTGCAGTAATGATAAAACACTTGTACAGAGCAATGAAGAAAATTATACTTTTCGAATCCCAAGGAAACCAAAACACTAGGAGTTTTTTGGAATCAAAGTGTTGATTGTTTTGCATTTCACGTAAAACCTGATTTGAAATCTTCCTATAGTAAAAGAGATGTTCTTTCCACGATTGCAAGACTGTTTGACCCTCTGGGCCTGTTAGGACCGGTTATAACTAAAGCAAAAATAATGCTTCAGAAGCTTTGGCTATTAAAAATTGACTGGGTTGACTTACTGCCATCAAAGGAAGAACAAGAGTGGAAGAAGTTTATTGAGTCGCTGCAACATCTAAACAGCTTAACAATTGGTCGGTGCATTTTACAGGAAAATCCTGCAGTGATAGAATTGCATGGGTTCTCTGATGCATCGGAAGTAGCTTACGGTGCGGCTGTTTATTGTAAATCAATAACGAATGAGGGAAAAATCCAAGTGCACCTAATTTCGAGTAAATCTCGTGTATCACCCATAAGAGAACAACCATACCAAGGTTGGAACTTTGTGCAGCCTTATTATTAGCTAAGCTAATTCGAAAGATTAAATCTTCGATACAATTTGAGATACAGCGTACATTCTTATGGTGCGACTCTATGATTGTACTATCATGGATAAACAAAGAACCCTATCAGCTTAAAACATTTGTTGCGAACCGTATTTCAAGAATACAAGAACTGACCGACGTGTTGCAGTGGCGTCATGTACCATCCGACGAGAACCCAGCGGATTTAATATCCAGAGGAATGAACCCCCAAGAGTTATCTGATTGTTCACTTTGGTGGAGTGGACCCAAATACCTGACTACCAACGAGTATCCCAATACACCAGTTCCAGAGGCAGTTATAAAAGATGACCATACACCAGAGCTGAAAATTCCTTGTGACTCTAAAGTGGTTAATTTAAACATAACTACTAACAATTTTGTGAATGACTTACTAAATATTAGTAACAAATACTTAAAAATCCTTCGGGTATTGAGTTTTATTTTCAGGTTTGTGGAAAACTGCAAGGTAATAGACCGCAAGACTGGGCCATTGGACACAGCAGAACTGGAAAAAGCTCAGTTATATCTGGTAAAGTTAGTACAGCATCAGACCTTCAGAGATGAGCTAACCAATGTAAAGGGCTCTAAGACCAGCCCACTTAACAATCTAAACCCCTTTGTTGATAAGGATGGTATTTTAAGGGTAGGAGGCAGACTGAGTAATAGTAATTTACCCTATGAGAGAAAGTTTCCAATTTTGTTGCCAACCAAGCATAAATTAACAGAGTTAATTGTTAAATATTTCCACCTAAAGTATTTGCATTCAGGGCCTCAAGCTTTACTGTATCAAATTAGGCAGCAGTTTTGGATAATTAATGGGCGAAGCATATGTAGGAGAATTGTACATGGTTGCATTACCTGCTTTAAGGCTAATCCACAGGTAACGGATCAGCTGATGGCCGATTTGCCTAGAGAAAGAGTCAGGCAAACCTTTCCCTTCAATATTACAGGGGCAGATTTTTGCGGCCCTTTCTATGTTAAGTATAAGGGTCAAAGGAAGGGTATCTATCACAAAGTTTATGTATGCATATTTATTTGCTTTGTGACTAAGGCAATGCATTTGGAGGTAGTGTCAGATTTAACATCGACTTCGTTTATTGCTGCCCTTAAACGGTTTATATTTAGAAGGGCAAATGCGCTAAGTTGTTTACTGACAACGCGAAAAACTTTGTAGGCGCGAATAATGAGCTTAAAAAGTTGCAAAGGTTAGTGAAGCTACCAGATGAAACTCTAGCAAACTATATGTCATCAGAGGGTATCGATTGGAAGTTCCTTCCCCCTAGAGCCCCAAATTTCGGAGGTATCTGGGAGGCAGGAGTAAAGTCCATTAAATATTACTCGAAGAGAGTATTAGGCAATTTAAAAATGACTTACGAAGAGTTTCTGACAGTGTTAGTTCAGGTGGAGGGAATGTTAAACTCTCGCCCGCTTGTTCCGTTATCTGCTGACATTGATGATTTAAATGTCTTGACCCCTTCCCATTTTTTAACTGGGCGACCTATTACATCAATGGTTGAACCTGATTTAACAATTATTGGTGGAAATAGGCTTGATCACTGGCAAAATTTAACCAAAAATGTGCAGATAATCTGGAAAAGATGGCATTCAGATTATCTCAGCCATTTGCAACAGAGGAACAAGTGGAAATTTGAGAAGGATAATGCAAAGGTAGGAGACTTAGTAGTTGTTAAGGAGGATAACTTACCACCGTGTCAATGGTCTTTAGGAAGAATTTGTGAAATTTATCCTGGAAAAGACTCAAAGATTAGAGTTGTCAAAGTTAAAACTGCATTGGTTGAATACAAGCGCCCAATTTCGAAGTTATGTCTCCTACCCATGATTGAATAATTAATTAATTTGGTTTTTTTTAATCGTATTATTGTTTAAGAGCTATCATGTGATTTAATTTTTTTATATTGTATTTGCATTTGTGTTATTAAATATTGGACTTTTGTATATAATCCAGTCCATTAAGTGTATGTAAACTACCTTTCTTGAATGTTTAAAAACATTGCAAGGCGTGGCGGTATGTTCTGGCAGATGCCATAAATGTAGCAACCCTTCTACGAAGGGGCCATACTAAAAATGTAGCAACCCTTCTACGAAGGGGCCATACTAAAAATGTAGCAACCCTATGAGGGACGCTCCCTGACCAGGAGAGGGGGGAGTCAGTGTTGCTGTATAGCTCTGAGAGAGACAGAGTAAGAGAGCTAGCTTTATTCATTAGAGAAAGGAATAAAGAGATTAAATACTATGAGAGTTAATTATTGTGTGTGATATTTCTTGTGGAATAGAGCCCAAGATCTAACACTAAATATTTTAAAACCGTAATTAACATAACTTCACAATTATATTCCGTCAATCTACATAAAAAAGATTTATGAGCTACACAAAATATTTTTCGTATCCTGTGAACGTAAAGAAAGTTTAGTGTTATTAAATATGTATTTTATAATAACAAATATTTCAGCAAATCATAAATAGTCATTAAAAACAATTTTATATTTCTTGATTTTGAGATTTTATTCAGTTCAATTATTCAAATATATTATTAGAAAACGCGTTTTATCAAAGCAGTGAACTTAATAAATGTCTTATATTATTGATTCAAATAATTATTTTCATAAAACAAAAATATAAATAATTATACCTATAGAATACATTCAAATTTGATACAATATTTTATTGTTTCAGTAAACAGCCTTTTTGGATAAATTAAATATTTATTTTACTTAAAAACGCTTTCATTGTTTCGGTTCGATTACCGATTTACGATACCGATATCGATTATTGATATCGATTTACGCTTACTTATAGATGTATTTACCTTTAAAAAATAAGAAATCGCACTGAAGTAAATTTTATGAACTTCCACTTGTTATCACTACCGACGTAATAGCAAGAATAATGCTATTGGACCATAGGAAAATGGGTCACAACTGCAATTCCTGGGCCACGCCCTCGATTGCAGACTTTCAGATGATTATCAGAGGGGAACCAATAGTCATAGAGTAGAGAAAAGGAGAAAAGTGATAGGCGCGCTGATACGACCGTGAATTCATAGTAGATAAAAAGTGAGCAAGCATCTTGCAGGGACAGTAGATTGGAAGGTCTACGAACGAAGCCAAGATGTGCAATGTGAGAGAAGAAAGTTTAGTGATAGTAGTTCATTTTTAAATAATTTTAAAAGAATTTTAAGATGTTTTTTTACCTTGGCAAGCCAAGTATCAGTTTTTTTTCACAAGAAAAATTAGAAAAGACAAAAATTAAGAAAGGGACAGGATGACTCTGGTCCTTTTCCTGTTGGAAGGGTCAGCATGATTATAGTCTGCTAAATCTTTAAGTAATTCATCATCAATATTATTGTGGAAGTTAATGGCTAGTTTTTGGAGGTAATTTTGAAGAGTGGGGAGACCGATTTCTTGGTAAATATCAACATTTTGGAAGTACCAGGGAGCATTAATGATTTGCTTGATCGTGCTACTCGGTTGCGAAGCTAGTTTTTTAATGTGCGTTTTAGCACAGTATGACCATGCTGGCCCACCATAAGTTAATATAGGACTAAGGAACGATTTATACATTAGCAATTTATTATGGATGCTTAATTTGCTTTTCCGAGCAATTAAAGGGTAAATTAATCTATGAGCTGCTCGGAACTTGTCACTAACATGTGTGATGTGATGTTTAAAAGTGATATTTTTATCAAGGATGATGCCAAGGTATTTAACTGTGTCAGACCAGGGGAGCTTGGTGTTTCCGATTTTTATTTGATGATTTGCGTAAGATTTTTTGCGTTTTGTTGTGAACATTACTGCAATGCACTTTTTGTTATTAATTTTGATTCTCCATTTGTCGAGCTAGTGCTGGATGGTAGCCATGTACTTATTGATATTTCTAACCGCGTATTTAAAGTTTCTACATGAGGAGTAGATGGTTGTATAGTCAGCAAAAATAGCTAAATTAACATTTGAATGGATTGGAAAATCATTTACGAAAAGGTTAAACAAAATCGGCCCGAGAACGCTACCTTGTGGCAATCCACTATAAATATTAAAATTTCCCCTATAGTTGACCATTAATTTTAACCTGGAAAGTTCTATTTTTAGGTAGGAAATGAGAATTTTGATGATTTGGGGGGGGGGGAATATTAATTAATTTGTGGATGAAGCCGTCTATCCAGACTTTGTCAAAAGCTTAGGAAACACCAAGGAACAGAGCTGCAGTAGAATGCTTGTTTTTCCTAGCATGAGTGAGGTGCTCAGTTAGCCGATAAACCCGATGGGGGGCAGAGAGGGATTTTCTGAATCCAAATTGATAAGGAATGAGAATGTTATTATCTTCGAGATGTTCATTGATATATTTTGCTATGAGTTTTTCAGCTAATTTACTAATAGAATTTAAAAGACTAATGGGCCGGTAGCTACTCGGGGAAGAGCTGGGTTTGTTGGGTTTTTGAATAGGGACAATAATAGAATTTTTCCAGCTATGGAGGAAATGTTCAAATTTAAAAATGGAGATAATTACTGTAGTTATTTTAAATATGTATTTATAGGGGAGATTTTCGAGCATAGTGTTATTAATATTATCTTCATCTGGAGCTTTTTTATTTGGAAGTTTTTTAATAATTTTAATTACATCAATGGGGACAATGTAGGTGTCGTAACGTTTTTAAACGCTTGTAACGCTTTATATAGCATTTGTAATAAGTCAATAGTGCTATTCACATACAAAAACGCAGTTAGGGGTCTGTACTCCCACGATTCCTATATTTGTGTATTTTCCCCAGACAGTCGGGAAAAGAACACGGGAAATGCACCCTTTTCACATTTTCAGTGTCCCTTGTCTTATCAGCGGAAATACCAACTTAATCCGCAGATAGGGTTGCTACCACGTCCATCCAACTTTTCACTGCTTATCCCCTTTCTCCTCGCAGACCACAGGAATAACCTTTTGTCCTCCACAGCAATCACCGCTCGCCTTGGCGCTTGAAGTTGGCGTGAACTCTTCCAGGTGGTGTTCTCATCATGTCATGTGGTGACGCCGTGCTCCAGACGGGGAGCGAATTTTCGAGACAGATAGCGACTGAAATTGGCCCGAGCAAGATGTTCCTCCCAGATGAAAAAAGCCCGACGCCCTTCTCGGTGGTGTGCCTGCAGCGATTCCCGCCAATGAACTATCCTCAAGATCCGACCTAGTAATCTTCAATGTACACGAATGTAATCAATGGCCATAAGCCACGGACCCTAAGTCCATTAAACTTCCTTCCTTCTATCATTAATAAACCTAATGATCATTAAGAAATTTTGTCATCCTCTGTCATTCTCTGTCCTTTACTTTTTGCAGCACTACATGTAATGCAGTTCTCCATTGTTCATCATGGTCAGCCATCTTGCCACAAACATGTTGGTAATCCCACAACTAAATAAGTTTAATATGACACTAGGGAGTTGAGCTATCGTGAGGGGTGTTGAGGAAGAGATTTAAGTTAGTTTTAACAATGTTTTCGGTACTGTTATTTAGTGTGGGGTTGGGAGTATAGTTTTTAGCAAAGTTTTTACCTATCAGTTCGCATTTTTCCTCTTCAGTCTGAGCATAAGAGTTATTTTCGGGGTTTTTAAAGGACGGAATAGTACGATATTGATTTTTAAATCTTTTAGCTGCTCGCCAAATGGAGTTTTCAGTGGTGTCTAAAGATTCTACGTAGTTTTCCCAGTTTTTGTTTGAGATATCGCGAAGATAATATTTAAAATCTTCCTGAGCTTAATGCTATTGTGAAATGAAACCGCTCTTTTATAATTAGAGGTAATAAGCAAGTCTATGGATGTTCAAACACAAGTTGAAGCAGCGCTCTGCTCACGTGCTAGGGCTATTCTGTTCAGAGAAGTATATGTATGTTCAAACAAGTTCAAGCAGCGTCCTTCGCTAATTCTGCTTTATTTTTTTCAATAATAGTGTAAATATTTTTAGCTTTTACACATAAGCAATATAAATACGCTGCACACTGTAAATTTTTAGCGAATGAAAAAATCGACCTGAGAAATTTTCGATTCATTGGGTATTTAACACATAAACATTTTTCTCACACTTATAGCCAAAATGGCGCCCCGGACAAATGTCCGGGTTGCCCGTCCCAAGCGGGCGTTACCCCTGATTAGTTGCTGAGTGTAAATTACTAAAGTCGAACTCCGGTATAACGAACTTCAAGGGACCAAAGGTTTTGTTCACTTTATCCGGTGGTTCGCTATATCCGAACCATTAAGAAAAATGCTAGAGATCACAAAATGTATAACTCATTAGTTGCAATGTGTATTCAATAATGATGTATTACAAAAATAATAAAATATATTAATAATCATCATTAATGAGTTAAATCGACTAAAAGCGATTACATTAAACTGAAACAATACAGTCGAACCCGGTATATAACGAACTCACGGATATAACGAGCGAAATTTTTGGTCCCGCTGTTTTCCTATTGTACGTAATTAAATTAGTATTGTGTCAGTTTAATGTAATTGATTTTAGTCGATTTAACTCATTAATGATCATTTTTAATAGATTTTATCATTTTTTAATACATCATTATTGAATACACATTGCAACTAATGAGTTATATATCTTGTTAACTGCCAGCATTTTTCTTAACGGTTCGGATATAGCAAACCACCGGATAAAGCGAAAATAACCTTTGGTCCCTTGAAGTTCGTTATAACTGGGTTCGACTGTACTAATTAAATTACGTACAATAAGAAAACGGCGGAACCAAAATTTTCGTTCGTTATATCCGCTACTTCGTCATAAACCGGGTTCGCTATAACGTGGTTCGACTGTACTAATTTCGTTACACCCCAATTCCAGAAATGACACCCATATGCGACAAATTTGAAATGCGTATTCTATGTCGATTAAAAATTTAATACCTTAGTCGACTTAAATTTTTCAGTGCTTGCATTCACACATGAAAGAAAAAGAGGGCTTTTAAAAAAGAAGGTGCTAAATGAATCGTAGCTAGAGATGCGACATCGATGTCGATGTTTTGATAAAAACATCGATTTATTGAAGTCGAATTTTTTTAAACATCGATGTTTTGTGCTCGATGTTTTTCGTTGTATTGATGGATTTTTTTCAATGAAAACGGGCCATAATAAAAAAAAACCCGCAGCATAATTTTCACACTCAATAAATGTAAGTCTGAATTCTGAAAATAATGAATACAAAAGGAGGAACGATACCTTAGCAAAGAGACAAATGCAATTAACGTCCAATGAACCAATCAGAGCGCTTGGAATGTTTTCGACACTCCAGAACCATCCATGGGGTTTCCTTTTATAAATAGTATAAACATGAGCGGCCATTTAAGTTTTTGTTTTGTTCTGGTATTATATAAGTTAACGTTAATTAATATTAAGATGCCTCTCAAAAGTACCGTTACTAAACCAGTTTTATAGAATGGATGTTCGAAAACATCGATGGTTTGGGGCGATGTTTTATTAGCATCGATATTTCAATACATTGATGTTTTATTGTCGATGTCGCATCCATAATCATAGCTGCATAACAGTATTTCGATTTAAAAATTTCTACTGGGAGAAACTTGAACAAACGGCAGGAATTTGGACCGTTATAATAGGCAACATCAGATAAATAAGAAAAAAAATATACAGATATTGCTTAGATGTCCACTCCTATTTTCCCCTTTAAAAATATGGGGGGTGGGGGAAATAGCTAGCGGAAGTTTTTATTTCTTAGTAATTCCAGGAAAGAGTGAACCTACAGTTTCATTCTTTGGTTTCTGAAAGGATATTTATGAACGTCGCTGGAAAAAAAATTCTCACTCTACTGTTCATTCAAAAATACGGTGGGTAGACAAAAATGATTAGACAAAGAGACAAGTGGGTGTTTCTTCATATCTTTATTATCGGATTCAAACGTTTTATACCCCACCCATTCTGTTAGACAATAAGGTACCAAATATTTATGTTATGTAACTTAATAAGATTTTTGCTTTCACCAGTAAAGAATCCGAATCAAATGTTTTGCGATACAGTCAATGAGAAGTCATTAATCGATAAATATTTTCTGCGTTATCATATATTACTTGAAAATGAAAATCATCCCAACCAATCAAAAGTCTGAGTCAAAAGCTTTGTAACGCAATCAGTCCGTAAGTCAACAAGCTACCAAAGATTACGAATATGAAACTCTTTTTCAAATCAGTAAAACCCCCGACGGTGAGAGCAATGGGTTTTTTCTTCATCATCAACTCCATTCGCTTGTGTACTAAACTGTGTTCTGTTTGAAGACACCGAAGAGCATTGTCTTCGTATATCTCGTCCAAAATATTTTTCAGATTCTCCATTTCTTCAGGTATCCTTGCCGCCAGATACACGGTTATGGTGAAGTAAAACATGTTGAGGCCCAACGTTACTTCTATTTCAAACTTGGCGAAATCGCTAATGTTTTCAATTATGAGCACAGCAGATAACATGAATATCATAATGACATGTTTCAGAACTAAAAAAAACACGAATGAAGAAAACGACGCTTTCAAAAGGTCCGTGCAACGCCACACTGTGAAACACTTCTGCAGTAAGTTGCTCGCTACATCCATCTTAGAGTTGTAGAAAAATTCCTTTCTATTACTTTGTATTTTATGTCTGACAGATGATATGATATTTATCCACTCGTAACAAACAGCACAGAAAACGCAGTTCTGGACCACGGGTATTACGATGTTTATTGCAATGTACAGTATATAAGTGATGAAACAAACAGAAATGGTTGAAAGACGATCAGAAAAAGTGAACAAGGTGTAGTAATCGCAAATGTCTTTACCATAGACAAAATAGATAAATGGTGATGCCAACTGTGATATAATTGTGAATGACATGATGGTATACATTATATAGTATACAACGTTCGATTTACTGCCGGTTGAAAGATAGTATATTTCTTTTCTCAGTATTTTAAGCTTGCCAGATTTCCTTAATAAACAAATGTGCATAAAAACGGAGGTGAAAAAAGATAAAATAGAAGTTAAAGTATAATATGACCACTTGGTATATAATATGTATTTTAAAATCAGCGACATGCAGCATAATGCAGAAATGGTGAAAAAAATAAAGAAAAGTATCTTCATTTTGTTTCTTTTTCTTGCAGTACTAGAATTAATCCCCATAATTTGCAGTATAAACCAAAAAACTCGAAATTTCTCTTTTTTAGATGATAAATGCACAATTGCCATACTTATTCTATTTCACTTCTAAGGTCTCTCGAGAGTGAAACTGTCGTACTAATCGTAAAATTGAAAGTAATGCTACTAGTGTCTAGAGAACGGGTGCTATTTTCCAGCCAATGTAACTGCGCTACAGGCGCCATCTACTAACGTAATAGTGAATGAAACATATTACATTTTCATTCCAATGGGATTCATTCCAATGGGATAATTTTTATTTATGCCCACATGCTATTTGCGATATTTTCTCTGCGTAATTCATTGATTTTTTTCCTTCAAATTGCAATTTATAATCTGAAATCCATAATTAACTATTTAAGATGCGAATTCGTTTGCAGCTCATGAAAAAGCTGCATCTTCTTTATATGATGAAAAAGGCGAGGTGGTGGGGGGGGGGGGGGGGGGACGTCCTCCCCCAACTTAATTTAAAATAAATTAAAACGTAAATAGAAATTCAGTTAAAATCGAAAAATTATAGAAAACTTTTAATAAAGTTGGTTTTTTCCCGCTTTTTCATACTGTGAGACTGAAGATTCTGATTACGTCTTTAGCCTTAACATAGTTTTTAACAATGATATGATCCATAACAAAAATTCGATGCTATAGTATTTTTTCTCATTTTATTTATAGCATATTTATTTTTATCATTGTATAACTTTTGAACACTACTCAAACATCAATTCCACTGATATTCAATTTTAAAAAAATCATATTATTTAATATTTTAAGGACCGCCAGACAGTCAAAACGTGGAGGAGGCCCTAAGTGAATTCGTTTCATGCCCCCCCCCCCCACCACCCCCGTCATAAAAAAAAAAAAAAAAAGGTTAGAAGCACGCTACGCCTATGGTGATGCTTGTGATAGTATTTATTGTTAACCTGATGAAGAAGAGAGACAGAAATTTATTTTATTTTCTCCACATTATTTAACAATCAAGAGGAATAGAAGGCAAGTGGCCATTCTTAGCAGGGTGTATATAATTAATAATAAAACATAATAATTAAATCTGTTTCAGTGTAAACTATCATATATTTTCAAAAAAAGTTTAGTTTAGAAATACAAGAAAATTTATTTATTGAATCCCCACATTCACAAAATTTGCCAAATAATGGATTTATTTAATATTAATATGACAAAGTGTATTATATTATAATTAATATGACAAAATTTAAGAATGCTACTTTTCATTCATGAATGTAATGTAACAAGGTTACAGTTGATATTTTCTAATAATAAATCATAATAAATAACAAATACAATAAATTAGGTCATTAACAGTAAATAGGTCATTCCATGGTAAAGTGGACATTGGAGGCCACAATGGTATTGATAAATAATGTAAATTACTTTTTTATTTAATAATGAAAGGAGGGTGGGGTGATTAATGTAGTCTTATTGTTGTACAAATATGTATTTATACAAGTTCATTATTTGCTGTATGTTTATTAAAATATAATCTGTGCTTTATTTGTAGACTGTTTTATTTCTTGTACTTAGAATTAGTCATACATCTTAAATTTATAAATATTCAAAATTTGAGTGATTTATGTGTTTAGCAGCAAAAGAATGATAAAGTGTAATAAAAATCTAAATAAAAGAATAATGTATTACATTAAAGATATTTATATCATTGATTTTGTTTCCGAATTGGCTAGAAGTGTTTCTTATTGATGGTTATTAAAAACTTATTTTTTCTTAAAAAATTTAACAAAAAATTATTCAAACACTTTGCACTAAGAAAAATATTTTATCTCTACCCAATTATCGGAAATTGATCATTTTGTAAACTCTATAAAAATAGATTGCCATAAATAAAAATTATCCCATTCTAATGAAAATGTAATATGCTTAGTTCATTATTACGTTAATAGATGGCGCCTGTAGCGCAGTTACTTTTGGCTGGAAAATAGCATCCTTTCTCTAGCCCACGGGTCCCCAAAAGGGTCGATGAATACACGAGGGGTCGAAAGGGGCTCGATCAATACACGAGGGTTGAAAGGGGGTCGATTAATACCAAAGAGGATCAAATTAAACTTCTAGGAAAAAAATAGAATATTCCAATAAAAATTCGAAGTACGGATGTGATCAACTACTGACTACCCTAGTTATAGCCTGAGCTTTACCTTAGCCTACGCTGCTTACAGCATGTGTTACTCTGTTTTCACGCATCTGGCAACGGTACTGGTATCGCAAACATGTTATGAACGCTGGTGGTTCATTATACACAGACCATGAAGCTATAATGGCGGATTCACACATTATCGCTGTACGTGAGGCGAGAGAGAGGTAGGCACTCATCAATTACGTTCCTAGGTGACAGTTTTAAGACTTAATAGGGCTCGCCTCGCCTACTTGCTCGAAACTCGAATGAGCGGTTTCCAAGCGAACATCAAAGAAAATGGTTACCAGAAAGGAATATGTGACACGGAAGACTGCCAGTGATCATTATCGCTGTTTTTGGCAAAAAAACTTTGTTAATGGCTACTTTTCGCAGTAGACTTTACCTTTGTGAATGCCTGAAATATTTTACTAAAAAAAATTTCAAAATAAAAATATAATATTAATATAAATATATGTATGTATGTATATATATATATATATATATATATATATATATATATATATATATATATATATATATATATATATATATACACATATATATATATATATATATATATATATATATATATATGTATATATATATATATATATATATATATATGTATATATATATATATATATATATATATATATATATATATATATATATATATATATATATATATATATATATATATATATATATATATATATATATATATGTAAGTCAGGAATCAGCTGTCTGAACAGGATAATATAAAACCACAACATTTATTTAAAATACTTGGACGACACATGTACACAGTTAAAAATATATCAATATAGCATTACGTATGGAAGCTTGTTCCCTTTAAAACAGTAAAACCCGTCGTTTAAACCTGCACCTGACATTACACTTAAGTCTGTCCTATCAGCACTCGTTCTGCACCCAGTCTGTTGGCTCTGGCCGTTCGGCTCGCTCTGCTCACGATCTACCTTCGTTCCGCAGCCCCTGCTTGCCACTACTTCTTCTCGCCGCCGCTTCTTCTTCTGTCTCGTCACGAATAAAACTCAGTCTGAAATGGAGCGAAAGCTTCCCATCAGCATGACGTCACGGGCGAGTAGATTATGAATAATGAGGAGGGAAAATATAGCTCACTCTACATATATATATATATATATATATATATATATATATATATACTCGATCCGTTGTTTTAAAAACTGAGACTTCTTGAAGTTTATCTCTAAACCGTATTCTTTAGCCAAATCCAAACCTGTTTCAACCGTTCAGTTCCTTCTTCTTCGTTGGCAGATAGAATGATCACGTCATCCATGTAAGGTAAAACAATGCCGTCATTAACTAAGGGTTGAAAAATAGTGTTAATAAATCTTTGAAATACTGCTGGTGAGTTACAAAAGCCAAAGGGTACCTTTAAGAATTGATACTGACCTTCGTGGGTCACAAATGATGTGTACCTTTTACTATCCCGATGCACGTCAACGTGAAAAAATCCGTTCTTCAGATCGATAGTACTGAACACCCGGGCTTCTGCAAGCGGTCTAAGACGTCCTCGATCAACGGTAGAGGGAATCTGTCCTTAACAACAACTTTATTTAATTTCCGATAGTCTATACAAATACGCGGCGATCCATCCTTCTTCTTGACAATAACTATTGGACAAGCATATTCCGAGGAACTTGGTTCTACTATTCCCTGCGCCAACCACCCAGCCACTGTGGGTGGTGGAATACGGGCTCTTGATTCTTAACTAAAATTTTCAGGTCAATATTCGTTGATTTAGTTTTACTTGGCACATAATTGAGAACTAATTTGCGTACCGTATCCCTGAAGACTATAGGAACTTTTGGTTCAATATCAATTTCAAAAACATCATCATTTAAGATTGGTAGAACAGATATGATATTTACAGGTACATGATCTTGAGGTCTATTTTGAACTATAACTCCATTTTCATTAATTAAAACTTCACCCTGCATGAGCACATTTAAACCAATTATTACATCATAATACTAACATAATACAAATATACGAACATATAATAATTACAAAATAATACGAACACCTGTAAAAAAGTATGACGTATTTCACACCTGCAGTACAGCCGCGCCACCTGCAACAGAAGTCTGCTACCTAGTGAGCGTGAAGAGGAAGGTATCAGTCTCTCAACAGCAGTCACCTACGTTGCATGCTTCTATCGAACTGTCTGTGATAAGTTGAAATGTCAGACCTGTCAGAGTTCCAAAGAGGAATGATAGTGGGAGCGCGTTTAAGTGGAGCATCGGATAAGGAAACAGCAAACCATTTGGGGTTTGCAAGGAGTACGGTATCAGCCGTTATGACAGCGTACACGAAAGAAGGTAAGACGACGTCTTGCTCGACGAAAGCACAACAGTGGCCGAAAGCACAACAGACGACGAAAGCACAACAGTGGCCGAAAGTCCAAGCTTGCTGAAAGGGATAGACGGGTCTTGAAGCGCATAGTAGCCCGAAAGCACAAGTAATCGTTATCCGAGATAACATCCGAAATGAACAGTCATCTCCAAGACCACGTTTCAAACAAAAACTGTCAAAAGGGAACTTCATGCTGCGAACATTTATGTCAGAGTGGCAATTCGTAAACCCTTGGTGACAGCAACTAATCCTTTCAAGCGACGCCAATGGTGCAGAGATCACTAAGGCTGGTCCCCACAGCAGTGGCAACAGGTAATATGGTCAGATGAATCGGCATTCACTCTATTTCAGACTACCGGACGCGTTTATGTCTGGAGAACGCCCAAAGAAGCGTTTCATCCTGAATGCCTCTTGCCGACTGTGAAGCATGGGGGTGGCTCCATTATGGTATGGGGTGCGATATCTTGGCGCGGTCTTGGGCCACTTGTGATTCTGCATGGGAGGATCAAATCCAATCACTATCTAAGCGTTCTAGGGGATCATGTCCATCCTTTTGTCCAGACTATATTCCCTGGAGAGCTACCGCTTTTTCAAGACGACAACGCCCCTATCCACACTTCTAGGTGTGTTCAAGAATGGTTCGAAGAGCATGACGATGCAGTTGAACATCTCGCCTGGCCCCCTCAGTCTCCGGACTTGAATATTATTGAACATTTATGGCAATATTTGGAGTCCAAACTTCGTTCCCGATTTCCACCTCCATCCGGACTTTCGGAATTAGAGACCGCTCTGCAGGAGGAATGGCTTAATATTCCTTTAAATATTGTCCATGACCTTTATGCATCTATCCCACGTCGCCTTAAATCTGTACTTCAGTCAAAGGGTGGTCCAACCCCCTATTAATAAACATTTTCCATTATTTCACACGTGTTCGTATTATTTTGTCCACCATCTGTGTATATATATATATATATATATATATATATATATATATATATATATATATATTTATATATATATATATATATATGTATATGTATATATATATAAATATATATATATATATGTATATATATGTATATGTATATATATATATAAATATATATATATATATGTATATATATGTATATATATGTATACATGTATATATATATATTTATATATATATATATATATATATATATATATATATATATATATATATATATGTGTGTGTGTGTGTGTGTGTGTGTGTGTGTGTGTGTGTGTGTGTGTGTGTGTGTATATGTATATATATGTCAATATATATATATCTATATATATATGTATGTATGTATATATATATATATATATATATATATATATATATATATATATATATATATATATATATATATATATATATATACAGGGTGTAACGAAACTCTTGGGCCAAACTTTAAGGGGTGATAGTACACATCAAGACAAACAATATTATATAAGAAACTTGGGGTCCCAAACGTCTTCCAAAGGAGATAGACGTCATTAAAGTTTAGGGTCCGAAATTTCAAATGATTATAAAAAACGGAAAAATGGGTCAATTCGTTAGCGGTTTTAGCTAAAATTATTCTTTTTGTCAGTTTTTTCTTGAAAAATAAATTTAAAGATAAAGTTTAAAAAAATGTCGATAGAGGGCGCTTTAGACTTTGGAGTAACGAACAACTATTTTTTACCTTTATTTTTTTTATCACATTAAATGCTTTCAAAAGCTTAGCCTTAAACTTAAATTTTGAGTTCAAAATCTGATTCGTTGGGGGTGGTTAAGTAGCGCAAACGGAATTGTGTTCAGGAGTTGAAATTTGAAACTCCCTCCCTCCTAAACAGAGTTCAGTTATTCCAAATCTTGGTGTCGTAGGACTTTGTGTCATAGACCAGGCAGCAACTACTACCTTCTAGACGTAAAATAAATTAGAGAGGGATGACAAAATTAAAAAATTTATTCATAGTACTAGACATGAGTAATTTATCCTCTCGAAATAAAAAAAAACAATTTGATGTACGCAGGTCGTGCGCATGAATGAAGGTTGAATGAATGATGACACGTAGAAAATGACACACGCATGATTTTCTTGTGGAATCACAAAAACTGCTTGAAAGAGAGCCCACCAGCAAGGATGCAGGCCTCACACCGCCGGTGGAGGGACTTTCGAACATTAGCAAATACCCCGGGCATCTTTCGGATATCGCCTGCTACGACGACAATTCTCGCAACCAGTTCCTCGTTGGAGTCGACAGGGCTTGCGTAAACAAGACTCTTCATATGGCCCCAGAGGAAGAAGTCTAGACAGGAGAGGTCAGGCGAGCGTGCCGGCCAATTTACCGGACCACCCCGTCCAATCTATCGCCCTGGATATGCTGTATCCAATACACTTCTCACATTTGCGCTGAAATGTGCAGGCGCTCCATCATGTTGGAACCACATACGAGCCTTTATGTTGGCTGGAACACTTTGCAGCAGAACTGGAAACACCTCTTGTAGGAATACCAGATACGTTCCGCCGTCCAGGAGCCTTGGCAGAAGATATGGCCCGATCAAATGATCGTCTGTTATGAATAACATTTTTTTATTTTTTGTCATCCCTCTCTCGTTTATTTTACGTTTAGTGGGTAATAGTTGCTGCCTGGTCTCCAAAATCGTGAATAACTGAACTGCGTACAGGGGAGGAGGGGGGTTCAAATTTCACCTCCTGAACACTGTTGAGTTTTCGCGACATAACCACCCCCAACGATTCAGATTTTGAGCTCAAAATTTAAGTTTAAGTCTAAGCTTTTGAAAGCATTTAATCTGATACAAAAAATAACAGTAAAAAATAGTTGTTTGTTACTCCAAAGTCTAAAGCTCCCTCTATCTGCATTTTTTTACTTTATCTTTAAAATTTATTTTCCAGAAAATCTTGACATAAAGAATAATTTAAGCGAAAACAGCAAACGAATCGACAAATTTTCCCGTTTTTTATGATCATTTGAATTTTCGGACCCTAAACTTTAATGTCGTCTATCTCCTTTGGAAGACGTTTGGGACCCTAAGTTTCCTATATAATATTGTTTGTCTTGATGTGTACTATCACCCCTTAAAATTTTGCCCAAGAGTTTCGTTACACCCTGTATATATAATCCGCTCGCCTCCTGTGTACGCAAGAACAAAAATAACGCCAAATTTCCAGCCAAATGTGTTCCCCAACTCAGTTGGGGCCGGGGGGGGGGGTTTAAACTAGGGGAGCTCTAGTTCACCTCCGCTCCGAGCGAAGCAAATTCAGGGGGCGGGAAGCCCCGGTTCAAACTCGGTTTCGAACTCGGGTTTGTGTAAACGAGGTATAAGAAGGAGCGTAAGCTTCAAAGGGGAATTCCTCGAAAAATGGACCGATTATGGTCGCTCACCGGCAGATGGCGCGACATGTTCCACTTCAGCCGATTTTTCATTGAGTTATATGGACACGTGTTTTAGAAAATTGTTTTACAAATTTTTTAATTTATTCTGTGCCCAGATATGCCAACATGTTTTGCACCTGGTTGTTCCAGTGGCTATTGACCAGCCATAAAAAGAAACAAAGAAACTGGACAGAGAAATCCCAGTTTGCTTTCCGCTCCTAAGGTAAGAGCATTATTAATGTTTTGTTTTAATATAGGCTGTATAATAGTGAGAGAAAAATACAGCTGCTGTGTTTGAAGCGAACACAAAATTGAGACAGCTTAAATTCTGCTGGAAAAAAAGCATGTTTTATTTTTCAATCATCCCTATATTTCAGAAAAAAAGGTGTTCACAAAGCTTTGTTGAACGTAAAGAAATGTAAATATTTACTGAAATTATTGCTCTAAAGAAAATCACTTAATCAACAAAAGATGTGCGATACTTACATATATATTAAAGTATTAGTTTTTGATGTTTTTCATATTTTTAAGTAAAAATTTACTTTCATAGACGATTGTAATTGATTTGATATGTTTGTGGAATGCAACAAGTTATCCGAGAGTGAATTTTATAGCTAGCATACAGTTTTCATTTTATAAATATATATTTTGTTTGTTGTTTATTTCAATTCTACTTATTACAGGATAGTGTACTTTTGGAGAAATGGCGAAAACCCATCCCCAGAAAAGACAAAGTTTTCAGCGTTGGTAACCATCTCTGTGAGTTGCATTTTGAAGAAGAGTGTGTAGAAAGGTTATATTCAACTTCACTCATTGATGGAACAATATTTACTGTTGAGAGAGGGATATTACGTTTAAAAGCAGGTTCTATACCAACATTAATCTCTAATTTACCAAAATATCTGTCTGTTAGACCATGCAAGAGAAAACCTCCAGCTTCTCGTTATTCTTCCTTTGAAAAAAACAAAAGACCTAATACACTGAAGTGCCACTGAATTAGGGATAGCAAAGCCTATGCAAATTGTGTAGCGCTGCGCATCATGTATGCGCAAGTGAGGGCGCTGTGGTAACTGCATATATAGCGCGTACTGTGGTTGTTCTGAATTAGTTGTTGGAATTGCCAGTATGGGTAAACTGCCTGATTTAGACGCCTTGGATCGCGGACAAATCGTAGGTGCGCGACGCATGGGCCATTCAATTTCCGAAATCGTCAGACAGCTAGGATTTACAAGGTCGACAGAGTCAAGAGTATACCAAGAATACACGGATAGTGGAAAAAAACTAGCGATCGTTCAAACTGCAAAGGACAATTAGCCTTGACAGTACGTAGTGAGAGACGGCTCAGGCGTATTGTACGTAGCCAGCGAAGCCAAACATTAGCTCAAATTACCACCCAGTTTAATGACGGTGCCAGTTGTACAGTCAGTAAACGGACTGTGCAACGCTCGCTTCACCGTATGGGTTTCGGGAGCCGTCGACCTACAAGAGTACCATTGCTATATACTCGCCGTCGGGCTGCACGTCTTGCCTGGGCAAGAGAGTACAGAGACTGGAGTGTAGAGGACTGGAAACGAGTAGCATGGAGTGATGAGTCTCGATTCCGACTACTTAACGCCGACGGGAGGCTGAGAATAGGGCGTCAGGATCATGAAGCCATGGATCCTGCATGCCTGGCTGGAACTGTACAAGGGCATGGTGGCTCAATCATGGTCTGGGGTATTTTTTCGTGGCATAGATTGGGATCTTTGGTGCGTGTACCAACCTCGCTCAATGCAATTCGGTACGTAGAGTTGCTGGGTGATCACCTCCATCCGTTTATGCTGTTCTGTTATCCGCACGGTAATGGAGTTTTCCAGCAAGACAACTGTACCTCTCACAAGTCCCGGTTGGCTACTGGCTGGTTGGATGAGCATTCCTCTGACTTCTCTGTCATGAATTGGCCACCTAGAAGCCCAGACTTAAATCCTATTGAGCATCTTTGGGATGTTTTGGAACAAGGCGTGAAAGGCCATCACACAGCTCCAAAGAACCTTACTGAATTATGGACAGCTTTAGCCAATATTTGGCAAGCCATTCCCGTGGAACTTTTCCAGAAACTTGTTGAATCTATGCCTCGTCGTGTGTCAGCCGTTATCAAGGCCAGAGCAGGCCCAACTCGTTACTAGGTAGGTATCCCTAATTCAGTGGCACTTCAGTGTATAAGTAAAGATGTTGAATCTCATACAGAAGTTGAACAACAGCAAAATTATTATTCTACACTTTTGGTTAATTTAGAAAATATACAAAAACCAGATTCATGGTGGACAGCAGCATCTACTCAAGAGCATTTGATATGTTCAAAATGGAATTCTAAATATTCTTGTGAACGACGAGTTCTTATTTGTCATGATTCATCTGTAAAAGTATATACAGAATATTATTATTTAAAAAAGTTTAAATTCTAAAATGGTTAATGATTAATTTTAAAATGTTAAGTGATGTAAAATAATGTACAGTAACCACCGCTTATAGTGATCAGTGGTTATAAGAATCAACCGTATATAAGAATCAATATCGCAAAAACAAAAACAAATGTATTATTTCCATGCTAAAATTTTCGCTTTAAAGAATCAATACACCGGTTTTAAGAATCAGTTTACACTCTTCGCTTTCCTTTCATTTTTCCACAAAAGCCACTTAAACCCTCAAAAGGTACGAAGTTCTTTCTTTATTTTTTTAAAAAGGAAGAGTGATACGATGGGATGGAATACAGTCGTAAAATGCATCCCTTTCTTTGTTAGACATAACATGATAGTTTCCCCTTAAACGCTTTAGCTAAACACTGTCCTATTAGCTTGACCCAGGGGTATCCTACCCGTGCGGATCCGATTTCACTTTTCTCCACTGACAAACAAAGACAGGGACTCTTTTTTCCCACCTCCCACATCCTGGTTGCGGCTTCCTGGACCACGAAACTCATAAATCTTCGGGGAAGTGTCCACTATCACTTAGGCAAACGTGGCATTATTAGATTCAGCACGTTATCAAACCCTGAAACGTAAGCTAGAAGGTGAATCTTCGTCTGAGACTAATGGTATTGAAAGAGGTATAAACAGCCTCCTGAAAACTTCATTACGTCAAACTACGATAGAAAACTTTTTTTTGCACCCTTCCTGTAGTTGAAATGTTAAACCATTATGCAGGTATGTTGTAACAAATATTGGATTTTTTTCTTCTCTTACTATAATCATGTGTATCTACTTATAGGTCTAGAAACAAAGTTGAATTTTTAAAATTATAAAAATAATTTTAATAAAAGATAATTAACATAAATTAAAGAGTATTTTATAGTAAATTATCTAATATATGTATATATAGGTGTGTGTGTTCCTTTCCAAAAACCTAAATTTCGGCTATAAGAATCAACCGCTTATAAGAATCAAAAACAGTAATAACAAACATGATTCTTATAAGCGGAAATCACTGTACTAAGTATAATAGTAACGGTGTATGTAATAGATATAAAAGTAATGAACACTTGTCTCCAATTGTTGTGTTGATAATAGCGCCCTTTACACGTACGTTCTTTCCCGCTGGAAACCACGATCCCGCGCGATTGAGTCCACGTGTGAAGGTGTCGGAGAGGAAGGGAAAGCATCTTTGGAGCGTACTGCAAGTTTTCCCGCCCACAATTCCGTACACTCCAAGCACCCCAGGACCGTACGTGTAAAGGGCCCTATTAGCGCCCTTTACACGTACGCTCTTTTGCAAGTGCTTGGAGCGTGCGAGCAATCCCGTACGCTCCAAGCACTCGCGAAAGAACGTACGTGCAAAGGGGGCTAATGTAATCATAAGTACTTTTTAAATAGATTTCTTTACTTTAAGAATACATGATATAATGAATTAATGTATATTGATTTTACTTGTTAATGCATATTAATTTTAATCGTTAAATATTACTAATAATAGAAATTAAAGTACACTGCTTTTCAAATTTCAGATTTTTTTGGGGGAAATATAGAAATATCACTGGATGTTGAAGTGCATGATGTTGAAAGCCTGTGACTTTTACTACAGCGTGTTAATGATTTAGAAATTTGCAAAAAATGCTGAATCAGGTTAAGACTAATTTTAATCTGTTTCAGTGGGTGGTAACATTTGTTCTTGAATTTTACTTATTGTTTCATTTTATTCTAGGATGTCTATTAGTTGTCTTGGGTATCTCTTTGAGAAAAATAAGCAAACACTGTGTAGTGCGTGCCGTCAATCTATGAAGAGAAAAAATGACTTGAAAATAAAAAAAGAATTGCGGCTTGCAGCCAAGAAAAAATTTAAAATTGCGCTACGGATGAAAAATATTACAAAAATGAATTCTCGTTTGAAGTAGAAGGTTAACCTTAAAGGAAAAATTTTAAATACAACATTTTAAATTTATTTTTAATTTGACAGTGTATTTATTTTTAACTATTTTTTTACATAAGTATTGCAGTTAAGAAATGATCTTCTGAGATCGAAACGTTTATGTGCTGAAGTGAAGGAAAAGGGTTTGCAAGAAGCTATTGCTCATTTGCCATCCCAACAACAAATGGCAATAGAAACATGTGTTTCAGCTGCAAAAGCAAAATGTAGTGCGGCCGTGAGATACCCAAGGCAATAGATTTACTAGTGCTTGCTGCTGAGAATAAAAAGCAGCAAAGCGTACAAACATCTACGGGAGCATAATATACTTTCTTTGCCTTCCCCGCGTACCCTTATGAATTATATTCAGTCTGTTAAGGGGGTGCATGGGTTTCAGAAAAGTATATTTGTCTGTATGAAAAAGAAAGCTGGTGACATGGAGGTATCTGATCGCCGAGGTAATGCTTGTGCAAAATTTAATATGGTGTATCATGGCTGCAAAATCTCTCTTTATTTCTTAATTTCTGTATTGTGCTTCTTTTTAGGAATGCTGCACATTGGTGAGATGAAGCTGTCCCCTGCTCTCGTGTTTGATCAGAGAGAACTTTCAGTAAAAGGTTTTACTGATTTGGGAAAGTTCACTCCGGATCATCAAAAATGTGAGAAGGGGGGACCATGCTTTAGTATTCATGTACCAGCCCTTTAAAGGTAAATGGGTCCAAACGCTGGCATGCTTTCTGAGCACAGGGGCTGCATCTGGTACAGTGCTCCATCATCTGATTATAGAATGCATCATTCTGCTGGAGCATTCTGGTTTTTTTGTGGATGCTGTCGTCAGTGATGGAGCAACATGGAACAGGAACATGTGGACCCAATTTGACATCAGCTCAGAAAATTTAAGCTGCAGTTATATTTATGATCCCGAGAGAAGATTGTGGTTCATTTATGACTTCCCGCATCTTGTTAAGAACATGCAAAATTTCATATTATCAAATAAACAAATAATTGTATATTATTAATTTTCTTTATATTTTGTCGGTTTCAGATTTTCTGTATTTAAATGATGCGACTTCTATATTCTGCAATTCTTTCAGACTCATGAAGGTCTTATTGATACAAGATGTTGGGAAGCAGTTATGGAAATGGATAACCCAAAGGGCTTCAATCTGAAAGCTTGTTCTAATCTTTCATGGGATTCAATTTATCCCAAATTTTTCCAAAAGATGCATGTGAAAATGGCATTTCAAGTATGTTTTAAATTGATCTTAAGGGTTTAATTTAGACGACTTCATTTCACCTGTTTGCTATAGTTCTTTACAATTAACATAATTTTTTTCATTTAGTTCTTTAGTAACAGTATTGCTGCAGCCATGGAGATGTATAAAGATGACCATTTGTCACTGGAAAACTGTGGCCATTGTATAAAGTTTATTAAAATTGTGGATGAAGCCACTGATGCCATGAATTCGAAAGATATACCTGCAGCATTGAAGTTAAACTCTACTGGACATAAGGTGATTTAATAGAATATTTGTTCTGTGCAATATGACTAAAATTAATTTTAATTAAAAATATAATAATGCATTTTTACTATTTCTTACATTTATAACGGGCAGTATATGTTTAACATTTTAGGCAATTGAAGAACTTCTACATTATGTAATAAAGTGGGAGGAGTTCTCTAAAGAGAGAGATTATAAATTCTTATCGAATTCAACGGCTACAGGTCTCAAAGTAACCTTAAAAGGCACACTGGAGATTATGACGTATTTGACTAAAGACTGTGGTTTTTTCTATTTAATGACAGCTAGACTGAACCAGGATGCTTTAGAGGTTGATTTTTATATTAAGGTTTTTAATTTTGGCCTATGTGTTATATTTGTGATTCCTTGTCAGTATTTTAAAATTATTTTAAAATGTTAAAATTTTTTAGTATGAAATAAAATTATAGCACCTAAAAATAAAGATCATTTAAAAATAGAAAACAATGATTTAAAATAATATGAAAGTACTTTTAATTTCATTGCATTTCTTGGATAATTTATTGGTTCTCATGTTACAAAGTTTTAATTTTTTCAGGGATTTTTTAATATGATGCGTCATGCTTGTGGGAGTAACGACCATCCCGACTCCTCTACGTTTTTCCAGCTGTATAACTTGTTTAGTACATATTCTTTGGTCAAGCCCCCTAAAGGATCCAATGTTGAAGGCGAAGAATATATAACAGCCCTCCTTAATTTAAGAGACCATGATGGATCTTCAGATAAGAAGATAGAATGGGCTGAATGGCTTGATAAAATTATTGACATGGGACTTACAGATGAAGTCATACCTGCCGTGGTTAATGAGATTAATGACCACGATTATTTAATGATATCGTCTTCAGATTTCATAATAAATTATGTTGCTGGTTATGTTGTTAGGAGAATCAGTAGATTTTTCTAAATGTGACCAATGCATACAAAATTTAACCACTATAAACAGCAATACTGATCAAAATAAATTTATTTTTTTAAAAGTAAAGGTTCTTTATTATACCCTTCAGATTTGTTTTCAAAAATCATTAATGTTCTAGAAATTGCAATAATCAAAACACCAAATTTTAATAAACTAAATAATAAATTAATTTTTCAAGTGATAAAAGAAATTTATACTGGTCCTCCTATGCCAGTAATAGATTTCAATGAGCAACATAACATTAATTTAATTCAAAATGTTATCAACTTTTTTCTAATTACACGCATGCATTTTATATGCAAACAAGAAAATAAAAATTCTCAACTCTGTGCTAATGTTAAAAAATTAAGAAAACAGCCAAAATTATAAATCACATTATTAAGCTTTTATTTTATATTACTTTTGAATTGAATTATTCTACTCATTTAATAATTTAACTGAATAATATCTTTTATTATACCATTAAAATTAACTACGATAAATCTAACTTTATTGCTATTCAATTTGTAAAGTCATTCCCTTGTCAATAGCAATAAAAAATGTTATAAATATCTGTAAAACCTGTCATGTATAATTTTTTTTTCAAATTTATCTATAGTAAATTGTATATCAAGCATTAATTTTTTATTTTATAATAATGTATTAATAGTGTATGTTGTTAGTTTCAATTCTTTATAATTATGAAATACTTTTCTTCTATTCATTATATTTTGTGGTTATGTCAAATTAAGATACACGTCTGAGCTAAAGCCATCATTATTTTTTAAATTGTTAACAGAAATAAAATATTTCCACTATGAAAACTTCATAAAACTGGTGAATATGCCGAAACCTTAATATAGAATTTAATTACTGTTAAGTTAGTTACGATAAGTAAATAAGTTTTCATTCTATGATAAACAATGTTGTCACTATAAATGCTTATGCAAAATCTGTTGTGTATGATTTTTAAAAAAATTTAATATTTTCTGATCTTTTTACTGTGAGTACAATAAAAACCATACTTTCTGAAAATGCAAAAATATAGCTGATTTGTCCTTGTCAACGTTATTTGAGGTTTTTTCTTTTTAATTCGCTGAAGATTTTTGTAATCGGTAACTTACCAACTTGAAGGTAATTCCTGACTATGCTAGAACCTTAATATTGAATTTAATCACTATTAAATTAGTTTCGATAAGTAAATAAGCTTTCATTGTATGATAATATTGTCACTATAAATGCTTATGCAAAATCTGTTGGGTATAATAAAAAAAAAAAATTCCCATCTTTTTACTGTGAGTACAATGAAACACAATGAAACCCATAATTTGTGAAAATGTAAAAATATAGCTGATTTGTTCTTGTCAATGTTATTTGAGGTTTTTTCTTTTTAATTCGCTGAAAATTTTTGTAATCGGTAACTTACCAACTTGAAGGTAATTCCTGACTATGCTAGAACCTTAATATTGAATTTAATCACTATTAAATTAGTTTCGATAAGTAAATAAGCTTTCATTGTATGATAATATTGTCACTATAAATGCTTATACAAAATCTGTTGTGTACAATTTAAAAAAAAAAAAATATTTTCTGATCTTTTTACTGCGAGTACAATAAAACCCATACTTTGGGAAAATGTAAAAAATTGCTGATTTGTCCTTGTCAATATTATTTTGGTTTTTTTTTTCTTTTTAATTCACCAAAAAGAATTTGTATTCAGTAATTTACCAAATTGACAGTTATACCTCCAGTTTTAAAAAGTGTAATCTGAGATGCTCTGATTGATTTTTTTTCCAAAGGGAGATAATTAAAAGTGTTGTGTGATTAAATACAGAATTGACTTCCTATATTATTAGTCCTGATTAGAATTCATTTGTGATTATTGATAGAAAATGTTGCTTTTCTTTCTAAAGGCTTCTTTATCACACAGTTATCTTTTAACATCAAATCACGCAAACCAAAATCCAAACAAGTTAAACGTTATCGTTTCTTATCATGAATCATTTATAGCAACAAATCAAAGAAAAATCAAACAAAATTCAATTTAAAGCAAATCTTAACAAATAAATAAAAAATAATATTGATGTGGAGTGAATTGGCTGGTGAAAAAAACTTAATTACTATTCTATATAAAAAAAATACTAAAAGAAAATGAGTCTTAAGGACCCTGCTGCAGCATTCATAATTAAAAACAAGAATCAAAAGAAAATGTTAAGACAAAGTACGGAAAGGAAAAGGAAGAATCAAAAGAAAAGGTAAAGACAAAGTACGGAAAGGAAAAGGAAAGGTTCTCCAAAATCTCATCATTCGTCGTCGGGCATCTTGCTCGCTCGGACCGGAGGCGCCTTGGATGAGTCTCTAAAGCCCAGGTCACATCAGTCAGGAGTGTCGCTCCAAATTTTCGCGCCTTCCCTCTTAAAGCTTTTTACCTCTTGAATCACATAGGCTGGCTAGCTTAGAAGAAAGTAGTGCCGTTGTCCGCCATGTATTTTGGGAGATAAGCATATTTGTATCCTTGCGCTCACATTCCGATGTTCTGCAATTTTCGTTGCTAGCCCGGGGTCCTGGGAAACACGCGCATTCCAATATCCTGCGATTTTCGTTGCAAGGCCCGGGTCTTGGGAAAGTTCAGTGGAGTTCAGATGAAAATGGCAAAAATCCAGAGTTTCGTGTTACCAGGGTAGAAACCAGTAAGAGTTAACGATAAGGGATTCATTCACAAGAGAAGCTATACGAGGATATTCTAACATTTTCTATTCAGTATTACGTTACTTTAAATTTATAATAAAATTCACCAGCCAACTTATTAAATTATACCAGCCACTTTTACAATTATTACAACAATTAGTTATCATTTTAAGGGCATTTTATATTCAAAGGAAACAAATCACTCAGAAGTTAAATTAATTAATTACCAGGGGGGAAAATACATAAAAAATTGAAAGTTTAGAGCCGAAAATGAACCATAACAGTAAGCATCGTTTCCTTTTTTATTTCTGATGACCAGCAGATGCGTTCTTCAAGATTTTCTCACACAGATTAAGAACATAAAACTGCTCTCTAAATTAGACAGAGAGACCAGTGGGAGTTTCTTCGCATCTTCATTACAGGCTTCATAACGTTTTCTGGTGAAACTATTCTACAAGACTCTAAGGTATCAAATATTTCTGTTATGTAGCTTAATACGGATTTTTACTAAAGAATCTGAATCAGAGGTTTTCCGTTCGAGTAAATCCCAAGTCATTAATCTATAAATATATTCTGGGTCATCAGATTTTACTTTCAAAAGAAAAGCGTCCTAACCATAAGTGGAATAGGTTTTGTCTTTCTCTCCATCTCAAAAGTCTGCGTCAAAAGTTTTGTAACGCAATTAGTCCGTAAGTCAACAAACTACCAAAGATTACGAATATAAAGCTCTTTTTCAAATCAGTAAAACCCCCGACGGTGAGAGCAATGGGTTTTTTCTTCAACATCAACTCCATTAGCTTGTGTAATAAACTGTGTTCTGTTTGAAGACACCGAAGAGCATTGTCTTCGTATATCTCGTCCAAAATATTTTTCAGATTCTCCATTTCTTCACGTATCCTTGCCGCCAGATACACGGTTACGGTGAAGTAAAACATGTTGAGGCCCAACGTTACTTTTATTTCAGTCTTAGAGAAATCGCTAATGTTTTCAATTATGAGCACAGCAGATAACATGAATATCATAATGACATGTTTAAGAACTAAAAAAAACACGAATGAAGAAAACGACGCTTTCAAAAGGTCCGTGCAACGCCACACTGTGAAACACTTCTGCAGTAAGTTGCTCGCTACATCCATCTTAGAGTTGTAGAAAAATTCCTTTCTATTACTTTGTATTTTATGTCTGACAGATGATATGATATTTCCACACTCGTAACAAACAGCGCAGAAAACGCAGTTCTGGAACACGGGTATGACGATGTTTATTGCAATGTACAGTATATAAGTGATGAAACAGACAAAAATGGTCACACGACGATCTGCAAAGGAGAACAAAGTGTAGTATACGCAAAAGTGTTCGCCATTGACAAAATAGATAAATGGTGATGACAACTCTGATATAATTGTGAATGACAAGATGGCATACATTATATAGTATACAACGTTCGATTTACCGCCGGTTGAAAGACAGGATATTTCTTTTCTCAGTATTTTAAGCTTGCCAGATTTTCTTAATAAACAAATGTGCATAAAAACGGAGGTGAAAAGAGATAAAAGAAAAGTTGGAGTATAATATGACCACTTGGTAAATAATACGTATTTAAAAAACAGCAACATGGAGCATAATGCAGATATGGTGAAAAAAATAAAGAAAAGTATCTTGATTTTGTTTCTTTTTCTTGCATTACTAGAATTAATCCCCATAATTTGCAGTATAAACCAAAAAACTCGCAGTTCCTCTTTTTTAGTTGATAAATGCACTATTGCCATACTTATTCTATTTCACTTTTGAGGTCTCACTCGAGTCAAACTGTCGCACTAATCGTAAAGTAGAAGACAGGGTACAGTAGCAGATCCTCGAAATTATCAAAATACCTGCGCAAAACATATGCAAGCATATGTATTGTTTAATGTGCGAATTTAATTATAAACATTTCTCAGACTTAACAGGCAATCCACTTTCATTCGCTCATAACTTTTTCAGCACATAGATATCCCTGGCTTGTTTCATTTACTTTCCCTTGGTAAAGGAGTCAGGTACTGACATTCTTTGATATGCATTAAAATATATTGCACACTCAGTTACTTAACAAAAAAATCGAAACATGTGTGAGAAGGGAAAGATAATGTAGGTTCTTCTAACACCGCACTATTCTCTCACGTCTTTTAGACTTATGGTGAATTTCCAGTTTCTCTATTCCCCTAATTTAAGGCTGAACATTTGCTAGTTTTTACTTTCAGATGTTGCTATAGAAACTGAATCATAAAAATAAAATATTAATTCACCTTCTCCCATGAAAAATTTTCTGAAAAATGAAGGAATAGAATATTTTGACAGTGTTCGTCAGATACGAAATTTTTAAGAGAATTGTGTTTGTCAAAATAAATAAAATCATAATAAGGAAATTCATTTTAGAGATATCTTGTCGATAAAATTTCATTTGTCTAATGAAATGATACGTATTTATTATATCGATTTTGAGCTGTAAGGAAAGAGAAAGGACCAAGCAATTCTGGAACGCTTTCATGAGGAAATTAAATGTATCGCCGCCAAGTACTGTAGAAAATGTCAATCAAATGATGGGATATTTACCCTCAGAAAAAGTAAACCCTAGCCCGCATTTTCCCTATTGTGGCATTGACTTTTGCGGTCCTTTCTTCAACCAGTACAAAAATGATGGAAATGTAAGAATATTAGAAATTAAAACCTTATCAGGTGTTGTTACCCGATCAATTTCGAAAATTTGTCCTCTTCCCATAGAAGAAAATTTATAATTTGTAATTTTGAAACTGTCATTTGCATTATTAGTATTTACCTATTGTTATATGTATAGTTTATCTTGAAAGTAATTTTAGTGTATACCATTTGTTTATTTAGCATTGTGTATCCTTATATTATTGAATGTTGGCACATGTCAATGGGGGCCGGTATGTTACGACTTACCTTGGCATTAGTAAAAGCCTGCCAACCTTGGCGCGCCACTAGAAAAACGTTGATGTTTGCTGATGCCAACAGTTCAGTTTATGAAACTGTTCTGAGTAGTCGCATTTTAGTATTAGTGGTATTGGTCCACTATTTGCTTCGGTTATATAGGTAACCAAATGATTATAGTGTCATATTGATGGAAATATTTGTATATAATGTACATCATCACCAGTAGTAGCTCGCCGACCATAGGCGAAGGTTGATGCACAGTATGGTCTGTGATAAATAATTGTTCATCGCAGTATGGTCTGCATTGGTATTGCCATAGGGCAAACTATTTACTTGTTATGTTTGTTTGTGTGTTAATAAAACCACTAAAAAGACATTGCCGTTTTTAATTAGAAAAATATAGAATACATTCCATTTACGAAGGAACAAAGACTCTTAAAAAATATTTTGCAGTTTTGTAAAAGATCAAGTGCATAGGCTAGATCAAAATCTTTTGTTTCCATCAACTTGCTTAATGGATTAATGGAATTTAGTATTTTATGCCAAATAACTATTGAACACAAAAACTTAAATTGTTTAATACAATTTAATAAATCCGAGGCCTCGTCTCTTATTAAATTTTCAATTTCTTGAGTTTCGTAAATTCTTAGCAAAGCGTTGTATTTGTTTGCCATCATCATCCTCTAACGATTCGGTATTTTTTTAACCAGGTATAACCGAACTTGATGTTGGTTTATCAGAGTCGTCATTTGTTTTGGTACAACTCTGGATATAATTTCTTAACGCGCCAGCTTTTATTTTTGCCTTTCGGCTTCCTTTTCAAGCCTTCTTTTTTTGTACTGGTAACCACACAGTTTTCTTTGCCCGTCAGAAATTCTGGAACAGGCACGCACATAACTCAAATTAAACAATGTAAACTATAAAATAATATAAAAAAAATAAAGATTTTTCCTTGTTCTAAATGTTCTGGCAGATGCCAAAAATGTAGCAACCCTTCTACGAAGGGGCCATACTAAAAATGTAGCAACCCTATGAGGGACGCTCCCTGACCAGGAGAGGGGGGAGTCAGTGTTGTTGTATAGCTCTGAGAGAGACAGAGTAAGAGAGCTAGCTTTATTCATTAGAGAAAGGAATAAAGAGATTAAATACTATGAGAGTTAATTATTATGTGTGAAATTTCTTGTGGAATAGAGCCCAAGATCTAACATTTGAATGGTCCGTCGAGCCGGAGCAACTACCCATGGATACATAACAGGAAGTTTTCTTTACGTAGTGCCTTTGTGGTATAGTGGAGAGAGAAACCGTTGGACTACGCGGGAAGCCATTAGAGAGTGAGTGAAATTTTACTGTTGTTTATAGTGTAAGAGATATGTTTAAGAACACTTTAAAGCAAGATTTAAGGCTTATTGCCACAGAGATAAATGAGAAAATAAATGACAATATGACTGTCGCTGATTTAAATAATGTCATATCGAATAGTGAACTGTATAAAAACGACCCAGAGCAAGTTATGAATATCGCGGACTCGATCATTGAAGAACGCAGAAGCGAAGAACAACGACAGATAACATTAGAAAATATTAGGCTCGAAAGAGCTAAAGCAGAACTTGAGCTACAGAAATTAAAAGCCGAAAGTAGATCAGAAGTATCATCCGAGAAGGATGCTGAGTTGTGCAGTTTGGATGCGTTATTAAAAAGTATTCGAACACTAACACTGAAATTACCAAGTAAAGCTGAAGGCTGGGGCTTATTCTTTTCTTCCCTAGAGAGGGCTTTCATAGCAAAAAGGGTTCCAAATAAATATAAGGCCGAAATTCTTTTAAATTTAATGGGTGAGAAAGCCTCTAATATAATTATATATTTGAAAGACGAGGAAATTGGGGATTATGGAAAAGTAAAAGAATTAATTTTGAGGGAATTTGAGCCAACGCCACAAGCTTGTTTAGAGCAGTTTCGAAAACCAACTCGTCAGCAAGGCGAGACTTGTGTTCAGTTTTCGTCACGTTTAGCAACTAGTTGGGAGTACTATTTAAAATTGAGAAAGGTCACAGATTTTAAGACTTTAAACCAACTAATTGTATCGGATAAAATATTCCAGACTCTAGATAAAGAGACCGCATCCCATATTAGCATAAGGGAAGCAGATGGTTGGTTTAACCCTTTAAAATTATCCCAGGAAGTCGATCTATATACAACTTCGCGAGGAAAACCGTCAGAGAATTATAATGCATCTCGTAGATACCCAAACTCAAAAAATGTGTCGAAAGTGTTTTTTTCTGATATGAAAAATTCTAAATGCATATTATGCTCTGAATCCCACCCTTTGTATCGATGCACTAATTAAAAACAACTATCAGTTAATGAGAGATTAAATGTTGTTAAAAATAATAAATTATGTTTTAATTGTCTTGCTCAGCATAAAATTGCGCTGTGTAAATCAAAATACAGGTGTAGTTATTGTCTAAAATCACATCACTACACGCTATGTTTTTCTCAAGAGAAAATTGCAGACCAGTCTGACAAAAAGAATGAGTTTAGAGCGGACTATGTTGGGAACCAAGAGACTCGCAATTCTCCCAATGAAGGGCAAAATCTTTCGCCGTTCTCGGCAGAGTTTATACCATCAACAAGCAGTGAGTTACCTAATAAATTATTTACAACGAGAAGTGATGACAGCTGTAAAATTGTTTTACTGAGTACAATTAACTGTTTTATTAAGGATGAGAGGGGTAATACTCAAAATTGCGATGCTTGATGGATTCGGGATCAATGTGTAACTTGATCACTCTTTCATGCGCCGAAAGGCTAGGATTAAGGAAAGAAAAAATAAATAGAGTTTTGTCAGGTTTAAATGATATTTCGATGAATGTGAAGTCAAAAGTTAATGCAACGTTAACGAATGCAGATATGAGTTTCCAAAAAAAACTAGATCTTTTAATCGTACCGCGAATAACGGATTCATTCGTACCTTCGGAACGCCTGAATGTAAACAAACAGGGATTTAACAAAATAAAACTAGCAGATGAAAATTTTGATGTACCTGGTAGCATAGATGCATTATTAGGAGCTGGAATATTCTACGAGAGTTTAATTCCTGGTCAAATACATCCCTTAGACACTAAATTAATTTTGCAAAATTCAGTCTTTGGATATATTGTTAGTGGAAATGTACTAGCTTCTAATGTAAATAAGATACACTGTGGGCTTGTTAAAGATAGCGTTGATTTAGATAAATTATTGAGAAGTTTTTGGGAAATTGAGAATATCGAATCAGAGCCGATAAAAAATAAAGAAGCTGTAATTTGTGAGGAGCACTTTTTGGAAAGCCATACGAAAGATGAAACAGGGAAATACATAGTGAAAATGCCCCTAAAGGAAAATCCAGAGTGCTTAGGTAGATCTAGAGCCATTGCTGTTAGAAGACTTAATTCATTATGGAATAAACTGAAATTAGAGCCTTCTTATTTAGAGTTGTATAAAAACTTTTTGACCGAATACAGAGCAATGGGTCATATGACTGAGGTTACAGATAATGAAGAAGAGGGTATGTATTTTATACCCCATTTAGGCGTATATCGTCCAGAGAGTAATACTACACCACTTCGGGTAGTTTTTAATGCTTCTTTTGCAACAACCAGCGGAACTTCGTTAAATTCTCTACAATATAATGGAGGGGTGCCGCAAGATGACCTCCTTTCGATAATGATTCGATTCAGAACTCACATTTTTGCATTCACTGCGGACGTTCAGAAGATGTACCGCATGATATGGATTCATCCAGATCAGAGGAGGTTACAACGAATCGTGTGGAAAGAGGGAATAGATGAACCCATAAAAACCTACGAGTTAAACACAGTCACGTACGGCACCACTAGCTCTCCATTCTTGGCTACGCGAACGTTGAAACAACTAGCTATAGATGAAGCCCACCACTTTCCATTAGCAGCTCAGGTCGTGTTGAGAGACATGTATATAGATGATATACTTAGTGGTGCAAGAACTTTGAATGAGGCAGAAGAGCTTCAAAAACAATTAGTGGGAATGTTCAAAAAGGCAGGAATGTCTTTACATAAATGGTGCAGTAATGATAAAACACTTGTACAGAGAAATGAAGAAAATTATACTTTTTCGAATCCCAAGGAAACCAAAACACTAGGAGTTTTTTGGAATCAAAGTGTTGATTGTTTTGCATTTCACGTAAAACCTGATTTGAAATCTTCCTATAGTAAAAGAGATGTTCTTTCCACGATTGCAAGACTGTTTGACCCTCTGGGCCTGTTAGGACCGGTTATAACTAAAGCAAAAATAATGCTTCAGAAGCTTTGGCTATTAAAAATTGACTGGGTTGACTTACTGCCATCAAAGGAAGAACAAGAGTGGAAGAAGTTTATTGAGTCGCTGCAACATCTAAACAGCTTAACAATTGGTCGGTGCATTTTACAGGAAAATCCTGCAGTGATAGAATTGCATGGGTTCTCTGATGCATCGGAAGTAGCTTACGGTGCGGCTGTTTATTGTAAATCAATAACGAATGAGGGAAAAATCCAAGTGCACCTAATTTCGAGTAAATCTCGTGTATCACCCATAAAGAGAACAACCATACCAAGGTTGGAACTTTGTGCAGCCTTATTATTAGCTAAGCTAATTCGAAAGATTAAATCTTCGATACAATTTGAGATACAGCGTACTTTCTTATGGTGCGACTCTATGATTGTACTATCATGGATAAACAAAGAACCCTATCAGCTTAAAACATTTGTTGCGAACCGTATTTCAAGAATACAAGAACTGACCGACGTGTTGCAGTGGCGTCATGTACCATCCGACGAGAACCCAGCGGATTTAATATCCAGAGGAATGAACCCCCAAGAGTTATCTGATTGTTCACTTTGGTGGAGTGGACCTAAATACCTGACTACCAACGAGTATCCCAATACACCAGTTCCAGAGGCAGTTATAAAAGATGACCATACACCAGAGCTGAAAATTCCTTGTGACTCTAAAGTGGTTAATTTAAACATAACTACTAACAATTTTGTGAATGACTTACTAAATATTAGTAACAAATACTTAAAAATCCTTCGGGTATTGAGTTTTATTTTCAGGTTTGTGGAAAACTGCAAGGTAATAGACCGCAAGACTGGGCCATTGGACACAGCAGAACTGGAAAAAGCTCAGTTATATCTGGTAAAGTTAGTACAGCATCAGACCTTCAGAGATGAGCTAACCAATGTAAAGGGCTCTAAGACCAGCCCACTTAACAATCTAAACCCCTTTGTTGATAAGGATGGTATTTTAAGGGTAGGAGGCAGACTGAGTAATAGTAATTTACCCTATGAGAGAAAGTTTCCAATTTTGTTGCCAACCAAGCATAAATTAACAGAGTTAATTGTTAAATATTTCCACCTAAAGTATTTGCATTCAGGGCCTCAAGCTTTACTGTATCAAATTAGGCAGCAGTTTTGGATAATTAATGGGCGAAGCATATGTAGGAGAATTGTACATGGTTGCATTACCTGCTTTAAGGCTAATCCACAGGTAATGGATCAGCTGATGGCCGATTTGCCTAGAGAAAGAGTCAGGCAAACCTTTCCCTTCAATATTACAGGGGCAGATTTTTGCGGCCCTTTCTATGTTAAGTATAAGGGTCAAAGGAAGGGTATATATCACAAAGTTTATGTATGCATATTTATTTGCTTTGTGACTAAGGCAATGCATTTGGAGGTAGTGTCAGATTTAACATCGACTTCGTTTATTGCTGCCCTTAAACGGTTTATATTTAGAAGGGGCAAATGCGCGAAGTTGTTTACTGACAACGCGAAAAACTTTGTAGGCGCGAATAATGAGCTTAAAAAGTTGCAAAGGTTAGTGAAGCTACCAGATGAAACTCTAGCAAACTATATGTCATCAGAGGGTATCGATTGGAAGTTCCTTCCCCCTAGAGCCCCAAATTTCGGAGGTATCTGGGAGGCAGGAGTAAAGTCCATTAAATATTACTTGAAGAGAGTATTAGGCAATTTAAAAATGACTTACGAAGAGTTTCTGACAGTGTTAGTTCAGGTGGAGGGAATGTTAAACTCTCGCCCGCTTGTTCCGTTATCTGCTGACATTGATGATTTAAATGTCTTGACCCCTTCCCATTTTTTAACTGGGCGACCTATTACATCAATGGTTGAACCTGATTTAACAATTATTGGTGGAAATAGGCTTGATCACTGGCAAAATTTAACCAAAAATGTGCAGATAATCTGGAAAAGATGGCATTCAGATTATCGCAGCCATTTGCAACAGAGGAACAAGTGGAAATTTGAGAAGGATAATGCAAAGGTAGGAGACTTAGTAGTTGTTAAGGAGGATAACTTACCACCGTGTCAATGGTATTTAGGAAGAATTTGTGAAATTTATCCTGGAAAAGACTCAAAGGTTAGAGTTGTCAAAGTTAAAACTGCATTGGTTGAATACAAGCGCCCAATTTCGAAGTTATGTCTCCTACCCATGATTGAATAATTAATTAATTTGGTTTTTTTTAATCGTATTATTGTTTAAGAGCTATCATGTGATTTCATTTTTTTATATTGTATTTGCATTTGTGTTATTAAATATTGGACTTTTGTATATAATCCAGTCCATTAAGTGTATGTAAACTACCTTTCTTGAATGTTTAAAAACACTGCAAGGCGTGGCGGTATGTTCTGGCAGATGCCAAAAATGTAGCAACCCTTCTACGAAGGGGCCATACTAAAAATGTAGCAACCCTATGAGGGACGCTCCCTGACCAGGAGAGGGGGGAGTCAGTGTTGCTGTATAGCTCTGAGAGAGACAGAGTAAGAGAGCTAGCTTTATTCATTAGAGAAAGGAATAAAGAGATTAAATACTATGAGAGTTAATTATTGTGTGTGATATTTCTTGTGGAATAGAGCCCAAGATCTAACACTAAATATTTTAAAACCGTAATTAACATAACTTCACAATTATATTCCGTCAATCTACATAAAAAAGATTTATGAGCTACACAAAATATTTTTCGTATCCTGTGAACGTAAAGAAAGTTTAGTGTTATTAAATATGTATTTTATAATAACAAATATTTCAGCAAATCATAAATAGTCATTAAAAACAATTTTATATTTCTTGATTTTGAGATTTTATTCAGTTCAATTATTCAAATATATTATTAGAAAACGCGTTTTATCAAAGCAGTGAACTTAATAAATGTCTTATATTATTGATTCAAATAATTATTTTCATAAAACAAAAATATAAATAATTATACCTATAGAATACATTCAAATTTGATACAATATTTTATTGTTTCAGTAAACAGCCTTTTTGGATAAATTAAATATTTATTTTACTTAAAAACGCTTTCATTGTTTCGGTTCGATTACCGATTTACGATACCGATATCGATTATCGATATCGATTTAAGCTTACTTATAGATGTATTTACCTTTAAAAAATAAGAAATCGCACTGAAGTAAATTTTATGAACTTCCACTTGTTATCACTACCGACGTAATAGCAAGAATAATGCTATTGGACCATAGGAAAATGGGTCACAACTGCAATTCCTGGGCCACGCCCTCGATTGCAGACTTTCAGATGATTATCAGAGGGGAACCAATAGTCATAGAGTAGAGAAAAGGAGAAAAGTGATAGGCGCGCTGATAATCCGTGAATTCATAGTAGATAAAAAGTGAGCAAGCATCTTGCAGGGACAGTAGATTGGAAGGTCTACGAACGAAGCCAAGATGTGCAATGTGAGAGAAGAAAGTTTAGTGATAGTAGTTCATTTTTAAATAATTTTAAAAGAATTTTAAGATGTTTTTTACCTTGGCAAGCCAAGTATCAGTTTTTTTTTCACAAGAAAAATTAGAAAAGACAAAAATTAAGAAAGGGACAGGATGACTCTGGTCCTTTTCCTGTTGGAAGGGTCAGCATGATTATAGTCTGCTAAATCTTTAAGTAATTCATCATCAATATTATTGTGGAAGTTAATGGCTAGTTTTTGGAGGTAATTTTGAAGAGTGGGGAGACCGATTTCTTGGTAAATATCAACATTTCGGAAATACCAGGGAGCATTAATGATTTGCTTGATCGTGCTACTCGGTTGCGAAGCTAGTTTTTTAATGTGCGTTTTAGCACAGTATGACCATGCTGGCCCACCATAAGTTAATATAGGACTAAGGAACGATTTATACATTAGCAATTTATTATGGATGCTTAATTTGCTTTTCCGAGCAATTAAAGGGTAAATTAATCTACGAGCTGCTCGGAACTTGTCACTAACATGTGTGATGTGATGTTTAAAAGTGATATTTTTATCAAGGATGATGCCAAGGTATTTAACTGTGTCAGACCAGGGGAGCTTGGTGTTTCCGATTTTTATTTGATGATTTGCGTAAGATTTTTTGCGTTTTGTTGTGAACATTACTGCAATGCACTTTTTGTTATTAATTTTGATTCTCCATTTGTCGAGCTAGTGCTGGATGGTAGCCATGTACTTATTGATATTTCTAACCGCGTATTTAAAGTTTCTACATGAGGAGTAGATGGCTGTATAGTCAGCAAAAATAGCTAAATTAACATTTGAATGGATTGGAAAATCATTTACGAAAAGGTTAAACAAAATCGGCCCGAGAACGCTACCTTGTGGCAATCCACTATAAATATTAAATTTTCCCCTATAGTTGACCATTAATTTTAACCTGGAAACTTCTATTTTTAGGTAGGAAATGAGAATTTTGATGATTTGGGGGGGGGGGGGGATATTAATTAATTTGTGGATGAAGCCGTCTATCCAGACTTTGTCAAAAGCTTAGGAAACACCAAGGAACAGAGCTGCAGTAGAATGCTTGTTTTTCCTAGCATGAGTGAGGTGCTCAGTTAGCCGATAAACCCGATGGGGGGCAGAGAGGGATTTTCTGAATCCAAATTGATAAGGAATGAGAATGTTATTATCTTCGAGATGTTCATTGATATATTTTGCTATGAGTTTTTCAGCTAATTTACTAATAGAATTTAAAAGACTAATGGGCCGGTAGCTACTCGGGGAAGAGCTGGGTTTGTTGGGTTTTTGAATAGGGACAATAATAGAATTTTTCCAGCTATGGAGGAAATGTTCAAATTTAAAAATGGAGATAATTACTGTAGTTATTTTAAATATGTATTTATAGGGGAGATTTTCGAGCATAGTGTTATTAATATTATCTTCATCTGGAGCTTTTTTATTTGGAAGTTTTTAAATAATTTTAATTACATCAATGGGGACAATGTAGGTGTCGTAACGTTTTTAAACGCTTGTAACGCTTTATATAGCATTTGTAATAAGTCAATAGTGCTATTCACATACAAAAACGCAGTTAGGGGTCTGTACTCCCACGATTCCTATATTTGTGGATTTTCCCCAGACAGTCGGGAAAAGAACACGGGAAATGCACCCTTTTCACATTTTCAGTGTCCCTTGTCTTATCAGCGGAAATACCAACTTAATCCGCAGATAGGGTTGCTACCACGTCCATCCAACTTTTCACTGCTTATCCCCTTTCTCCTCGCAGACCACAGGAATAACCTTTTGTCCACAGCAATCACCGCTCGCCTTGGCGCTTGAAGTTGGCGTGAACTCTTCCAGGTGGTGTTCTCATCATGTCATGTGGTGACGCCGTGCTCCAGACGGGGAGCTAATTTTCGAGACAGATAGCGACTGAAATTGGCCCGAGCAAGATGTTCCTCCCAGATGAAAAAAGCCCGACGCCCTTCTCGGTGGTGTGCCTGCAGCGATTCCCGCCAATGAACTATCCTCAAGATCCGACCTAGTAATCTTCAATGTACACGAATGTAATCAATGGCCATAAGCCACGGACCCTAAGTCCATTAAACTTCCTTCCTTCTATCATTAATAAACCTAATGATCATTAAGAAATTTTGTCATCCTCTGTCATTCTCTATCCTTTACTTTTTGCAGCACTACATGTAATGCAGTTCTCCATTGTTCATCATGGTCAGCCATCTTGCCACAAACATGTTGGTAATCCCACAACTAAATAAGTTTAATATGACACTAGGGAGTTGGGCTATCGTGAGGGGTGTTGAGGAAGAGATTTAAGTTAGTTTTAACAATGTTTTCGGTACTGTTATTTAGTGTGGGGTTGGGAGTATAGTTTTTAGCAAAGTTTTTACCTATCAGTTCGCATTTTTCCTCTTCAGTCTGAGCATAAGAGTTATTTTCGGGGTTTTTAAAGGACGGAATAGTACGATATTGATTTTTAAATCTTTTAGCTGCTCGCCAAATGGAGTTTTCAGTGGTGTCTAAAGATTCTACGTAGTTTTCCCAGTTTTTGTTTGAGATATCGCGAAGATAATATTTAAAATCTTCCTGAGCTTAATGCTATTGTGAAATGAAACCGCTCTTTTATAATTAGAGGTAATAAGCAAGTCTATGGATGTTCAAACACAAGTTGAAGCAGCGCTCTGCTCACGTGCTAGGGCTATTCTGTTCAGAGAAGTATATGTATGTTCAAACAAGTTCAAGCAGCGTCCTTCGCTAATTCTGCTTTATTTTTTTCAATAATAGTGTAAATATTTTTAGCTTTTACACATAAGCAATATAAATACGCTGCACACTGTAAATTTTTAGCGAATGAAAAAATCGACCTGAGAAATTTTCGATTCATTGGGTATTTAACACATAAACATTTTTCTCACACTTATAGCCAAAATGGCGCCCCGGACAAATGTCCGGGTTGCCCGTCCCAAGCGGGCGTTACCCCTGATTAGTTGCTGAGTGTAAATTACTAAAGTCGAACTCCGGTATAACGAACTTCAAGGGACCAAAGGTTTTGTTCACTTTATCCGGTGGTTCGCTATATATGAACCATTAAGAAAAATGCTAGAGATCACAAAATGTATAACTCATTAGTTGCAATGTGTATTCAATAATGATGTATTACAAAAATAATAAAATATATTAATAATCATCATTAATGAGTTAAATCGACTAAAAGCGATTACATTAAACTGAAACAATACAGTCGAACCCGGTATATAACGAACTCACGGATATAACGAGCGAAATTTTTGGTCCCGCTGTTTTCCTATTGTACGTAATTAAATTAGTATTGTGTCAGTTTAATGTAATTGATTTTAGTCGATTTAACTCATTAATGATCATTTTTAATAGATTTTATCATTTTTTAATACATCATTATTGAATACACATTGCAACTAATGAGTTATATATCTTGTTAACTGCCAGCATTTTTCTTAACGGTTCGCATATAGCAAACCACCGGATAAAGCGAAAATAACCTTTGGTCCCTTGAAGTTCGTTATAACTGGGTTCGACTGTACTAATTAAATTACGTACAATAAGAAAACGGCGGAACCAAAATTTTCGTTCGTTATATCCGCTACTTCGTCATAAACCGGGTTCGCTATAACGTGGTTCGACTGTACTAATTTCGTTACACCCCAATTCCAGAAATGACACCCATATGCGACAAATTTGAAATGCGTATTCTATGTCGATTAAAAATTTAATACCTTAGTCGACTTAAATTTTTCAGTGCTTGCATTCACACATGAAAGAAAAAGAGGGCTTTTAAAAAAGAAGGTGCTAAATGAATCGTAGCTAGAGATGCGACATCGATGTCGATGTTTTGATAAAAACATCGATTTATTGAAGTCGAATTTTTTTAAACATCGATGTTTTGTGCTCGATGTTTTTCGTTCTATTGATGGATTTTTTTCAATGAAAACGGGCCATAATAAAAAAAAACCCGCAGCATAATTTTCACACTCAATAAATGTAAGTCTGAATTCTGAAAATAATGAATACAAAAGGAGGAACGGTACCTTAGCAAAGAGACAAATGTAATTAACGTCCAATGAACCAATCAGAGCGCTTGGAATGTTTTCGACACTCCAGAACCATCCATGGGGTTTCCTTTTATAAATAGTATAAACATGAGCGGCCATTTAAGTTTTTGTTTTGTTCTGGTATTATATAAGTTAACGTTAATTAATATTAAGATGCCTCTCAAAAGTACCGTTACTAAACCAGTTTTATAGAATGGATGTTCGAAAACATCGATGGTTTGGGGCGATGTTTTATTAGCATCGATATTTCAATACATTGATGTTTTATTGTCGATGTCGCATCCATAATCGTAGCTGCATAACAGTATTTCGATTTAAAAATTTCTACTGGGAGAAACTTGAACAAACGGCAGGAATTTGGACCGTTATAATAGGCAACATCAGATAAATAAGAAAAAAAATATACAGATATTGCTTAGATGTCCACTCCTATTTTCCCCTTTAAAAATATGGGGGGTGGGGGAAATAGCTATCGGAAGTTTTTATTTCTTAGTAATTCCAGGAAAGAGTGAACCTACAGTTTCATTCTTTGGTTTCTGAAAGGATATTTATGAACGTCGCTGGAAAAAAAATTCTCACTCTACTGTTCATTCAAAAATACGGTGGGTAGACAAAAATGATTAGACAAAGAGACAAGTGGGTGTTTCTTCATATCTTTATTATCGGATTCAAACGTTTTATACCCCACCCATTCTGTTAGACAATAAGGTACCAAATATTTATGTTATGTAACTTAATAAGATTTTTGCTTTCACCAGTAAAGAATCCGAATCAAATGTTTTGCGATACAGTCAATGAGAAGTCATTAATCGATAAATATTTTCTGCGTTATCATATATTACTTGAAAATGAAAATCATCCCAACCAATCAAAAGTCTGAGTCAAAAGCTTTGTAACGCAATCAGTCCGTAAGTCAACAAGCTACCAAAGATTACGAATATGAAACTCTTTTTCAAATCAGTAAAACCCCCGACGGTGAGAGCAATGGGTTTTTTCTTCATCATCAACTCCATTAGCTTGTGTAATAAACTGTGTTGTGTTTGAAGACACTGAAGAGCATTATCTTCGTATATCTCGTGCAAAATATTTTTCAGATTCTCCATTTCATCAGGTATCCTTGCCGCCAGATACACGGTTATGGTGAAGTAAAACATGTTGAGGCCCAACGTTACTTCTATTTCAAACTTGGCGAAATCGCTAATGTTTTCAATTATGAGCACAGCAGATAACATGAATATCATAATGACATGTTTCAGAACTAAAAAAAACACGAATGAAGAAAACGACGCTTTCAAAAGGTCCGTGCAACGCCACACTGTGAAACACTTCTGCAGTAAGTTGCTCGCTACATCCATCTTAGAGTTGTAGAAAAATTCCTTTCTATTACTTTGTATTTTATGTCTGACAGATGATATGATATTTCTCCACTCGTAACAAACAGCACAGAAAACGCAGTTCTGGACCACGGGTATTACGATGTTTATTGCAATGTACAGTATATAAGTGATGAAACAAACAGAAATGGTTGAAAGACGATCAGAAAAAGTGAACAAGGTGTAGTAATCGCAAATGTCTTTACCATAGACAAAATAGATAAATGGTGATGCCAACTGTGATATAATAGTGAATGACATGATGGTATACATTATATAGTATACAACGTTCGATTTACTGCCGGTTGAAAGATAGTATATTTCTTTTCTCAGTATTTTAAGCTTGCCAGATTTCCTTAATAAACAAATGTGCATAAAAACGGAGGTGAAAAAAGATAAAATAGAAGCTGAAGTATAATATGACCACTTGGTATATAATATGTATTTTAAAATCAGCGACATGCAGCATAATGCAGATATGGTGAAAAAAATAAAGAAAAGTATCTTGATTTTGTTTCTTTTTCTTGCAGTACTAGAATTAATCCCCATAATTTGCAGTAAAAACCAAAAAACTCGCAGTTCCTCTTTTTTACTTGATAAATTCACAATTGCCATACTTATTCTATTTCACTTTTCAGGTCTCATTCGAGTCAAACTGTCGCACTGATCGTAATATTGAAAGTAAGTGACAATATTCTTCGATTACTGCAATGAACTGTGCATGTTTACGACGCTATTACATTAAAACAGAGAAAACATTCCTGAAAACAAAATAATGCAAAATATGACTTAAAAATGACGTTATTGCCTATTCACCAATAGGTACGATACTGTGGTTTACGTAAATTATAGACATATTTGTGAACAATATATATATATTTATACATATATTTTGTCGATTCATATCCCAAACATATTTCCTATTTATCAGATTATGTATGAACATAATATATAAATATCATTGCTAAAAGGTTCCGCGTACTGTCATAGCCCCCGGCATCACTTTAGAGTTTTTCTTTCGTATCCATCCACGTTTGACTGATCTGCAGGGCAGGCGTTATGAATTCGGATCACCTCCTAAATTGCCAAGGACTTAACAGAATCTCCCAGAGAAACGGAGACATCAGCAAATTGTATTTGGGATGCAAGTCCCAGTATGAACTCTCTTTGTGACTGGACTTTTCTATATTGTATGCTATTCTAGTTTATTTTGTTTCTAGTTTTTATTGATGGTTTCTGGTTTATATTGCTGTTAAGTTTTGTTTTGTTTCCTGATCCTTCGTAACATTGGGGGCTGCCATATGTAACACACGCACACTTTTGTATCCGTTTGACCAATCGATTTAAACTTATTCCTTTAGAGAGATGAAAAACTCCTGATGTAAATAATCTCAAATCTGAATGTTCAATTTCTAGTAACTTTAAACAATTTCTAGTAACTTTTGCTTTGGGTACAGTAGCAGATCCTCGAAATTATCAAAATACCTGCGCAAAACATATGCAAGCATATGTATTGTTTAATGTGCGAATTTAATTATAAACATTTCTGAGACTTAACAGGCATTCCACTTTCAATCGCTCATAACTTTTTCAGCACATGATATCCCTGGCTTGTTTCATTTACTTTCCCTTGGTAAAGGAGTCAGGTACTGACATTCTTTGATATGCATTAAAATATATTGCACAGTCAGTTACTTAACATAAAAATTGAAACGTGTGAGAAGGGAAAGTTAATGTAGGTTCTTCTAACACCGCACTATTCTCTCACGTCTTTTAGACTTATGGTGAATTTCCAGTTTCTCTAATTCCCTATTTTAAGACTGAACATTTGCTAGTTTTTACTTTCAGATGTTGCTATAGAAACTGAATCATAAAAAAAATATTAATTCACCTTCTCGCTTTTCTGAAAAAAATTTCTGAAAAAATTTTCTGAAAAATAAAGCAATAGAATATTTTGACAGTGTTCGTCAGACACGAAATTTTTAAGAGAATTGTTTTTGTCAAAATACATAAAATCATAATAAAGAAATTACTTTTAGAGATATCTTGTCGATAAAATTTCATTTGTCTAATGAAATGATACGTATTTATTATATTGATTTTGAGCTGTAAGGAAAGAGAAAGGACCAAGCAATTCTGGAACTCTTTCATCAGGAAATTAAATGTATCGCCGCCAAGTACTGTAGAAAATGTCAATCAAATAATGGGATATTTACCCCCAGAAAGAGTAAACCCTAACCCGTATTTTCACCATTGTGGGAATGACTTTTACGGTCCTTTCTTCATCCAGTACAAAAACGATTGAAAAGTAAGAATATTAGAAATTAAAACCTTATCAGGTGTTGTTACCCGATTAATTTCGGAAACTTTCCTCTTCCAATAGGAGAAAATTTATAATTTGTAATTTTCTAATTGTCATTTGCATTATTAATATTTACCTATTGTCATATGTATAGTGTATCCTGGAAGTAATTTTAGTGTATACCTTTTGTTCATGTAGTATTGTGTATCCTTATATTATTGAATGTTGGTACATGGCAATGGGGGCCGGTATGTTACGACTTACCTTGGCATTAGTAAAAGCCGGGCAACCTTGGTGCACCACTAGAAAATCTTTGATGTTTGCTGATGGCAACATTACAGTATCTGAAACTGTTCTGAGTAGTCGCATTTTAGGATTAGTGGTATTGGTCAATTCTTTGCTTCGGTTATATAGGTAACCAAATGACTATAGTGTCATATTGATGGAAATATTTGTATATAATGTACATCATCACCAATAGTAGCTCGCCGACCATAAGCGAAGGTTGATGCACAGTATGGTCTGTGATAAATAATTGTTCATCGCAGTATGGTCTGCATTGGTATTGCCATAGGGCAAACTATTTACTTGTTATGTTTGTTTGTGTGTTAATAAAACCACTAAAAAGATATTCCCTTTTTTAATTAGAAAAATATAGAATACATTCCATTTACGAAGGAACAAAGACTCTTAAAAAATATTTTGCAGTTTTGTAAAAGATCAAGTGCATAGGCTAGATCAAAATCTTCTGTTTCCATTAACTTGCTTAATGGATTAATGGAATTTAGTATTTTATGCCAAATAACTATTGAACACAAAAACTTAAATTGTTGTTTACAATTTAATAAATCCAAGGCATCGTCTCTTATTAAATTTTCAATTTCTTGAGTTTCGTAAATTCTTAGCAAAGCGTTGCATTTGTTTGCCATCATCATCCTCTAACGATTCCGTATTTTTTTAACCAGGTATAACCGGACTTGATGTTGGTTTATCAGAGTCGTCATTTGTTTTGGTACAACTCTGGATATAATTTTTTAACGCGTCAGCATTTTTTTTTTGCCTTTCGGCTTCCTTTTCAAGCCTTCTTTTTTTGTACTGGTAACCAGACAGTTTTCTTTGACCGTCAGACATTCTGGAAGAGGCACGCACATAAATCAAATAATGTAAACTATAAAATAATGAAAAAAATAAAGGTTTAACCTTGTTCTAAATAAGCTAAAACCGTAATTAACATAACTTCACAATTATATTCCCGTCAATCGACATAAAAAATATTTATGAGCTACACAAAATATTTTTCGTATCCTGTGAGCGTAAAGAAAGTTTAGTGTTATTAAATATGCATTTTATAATAACAAATATTTCAGCAAATCATAAATAGTCATTAAAAACAATTTTATAATTCTTGATTTTGAGATTTTATTCAGTTCAATTATTCAAATATATAATTAGAAAACTCGTTTTATCAAAGCAATGAACCTAATAAATGTCTTATATTTTCGTTCAAATAATTATTTTCATAAAACAAAAATTTAAATTATTATACCTATAGAATACAATCAATTTGATGCAATAATTTATTGATTCATTAAACAGCCTTTTTGGATAAATTAAATATTTATTTTACTTAAAAACGCTTTCATTGTTACGATTCGATTATCTATTTACGATAAAGTAGTATCTATCAAACTGAAGAACAGCTTAATTAAAGATGTATTTACCTTTTAAAATTAAGAAATCGCTCTGAAGTAAATTTAATGAACTTCCACTTGTTATCACTACCGACATAATATCAAGAATAATGCTATTGTGTAATGAAACCGCTCTTTTATAATTAGAGGTAATAAGCAAGTCTATGCATGTTCAAACACAAGTAGAAGCAGCTCTCTGCTCACGTGCTAAGGCTATTCTGTTCAGAGAAGTATATGTACACTGGTATGAGAAATTAAGAGAATTTGCAGACTTGGTCGATTATCTCTAGAACTACTGTACCGATTTTAATGAAATTTGATATGTACATACATTGATGCAATACAAAACAAATAACCATTCAATAATTGTAATACACACGCATGATCGTGCGTAACACTCGTTGGAGTCGGAAGGTATGATACAGCGGTTGCAGAATAAACAAAAAATGGGTAAAAGACAGAGCGCTTGGAATGTTCTCGACACTCCAGAACCTTCCATGGGGTTTCCTTTCATAAATAGTATAAACACGAGAGGCCATGTAAGTTTTTGTTTTGTTTTGGTATTATATAAGTTAACGTTAATTAATATTATGATGCCTCTCAAAAGTACCCTTACTAAACCAGTTTTACAGAATGGATGTTCAAAAACATCGATGGTTTTGGGGCAATGTTTTATTAGCACCGATGTTTAAAAACATCGATGTTTTGTTGTCGATGCCACATCCCTAATCGTAGCTGCATAACAGCATTTCGATTTAAAAATTTCTACTGGGAGAAACTTGAACAAACGGCAGGAATTTGGACCGTTGTAAGGGGCAACATCAGATAAATAAGAAAAAAGATATACAGAGATTACTTATTTAGATGTCCAATCATATTTTCTCCTTTAAAAATATGGGAGGAGGTGGAAATAGCTAGCTGAACTTTTTATTTCTTAGTAATTCCAGGATAGAGTGAACCTACAGTTTCATTCTTTGGTTTCTGAAAGGATACTTTTGTACGTCGCTGAAAAGAATTCTCACTCTACTGTTCATTCAGAAATACGATGGGTAGACAAAGATGATTAGACAAAGAGACCAGTGGGTGTTTTTTCGTATCTTTATTATCGGTTTCAAACGTTTTATACCCCACCCATTATGCTTGAGAACAAGGTACCAAATATTTCAGTTATGTAACTGTACGAGTTTTGCTTTCACCAGTAAAGAAACCGAATCAAACGTTTTGTGATACAGTTACTGCGAAGTCATTAATCGATAAGTATTTTCTGTGTTATCAAATATTACTTGAAAAAAAATCATCCCAACCATAAGAAGAATAAGTTTTGTCTTATATGCATCTCAAAAGTCTGAATCAAAAGTTTGTAACACAATCAGTCCGTAAGTCAACAAGCTACCAAAGATTACGAATATGAAACTCTTTTTCAAATCAGTAAAACCCCCGACGGTAAGAGCAATGGGGTTTTTCTTCATTACCAACTCCATTCGCTTGTGTACTAAATTGTGTTCTGTTTGAAGACACTGAAGAGCATTGTCTTCGTATATCTCATTCAAAATCTTTTTGAGATTCTCTATTTCGTCAGGTATCCTTGCCGCCAGATATATAGTCGTGGTGAAGTAAAATATGTTCAGGCTAAGCATTAGAACCCTCTCTATCAGAATGAAATCGATGTTGTTTTTCTTTACGAGCAGTGTAGATAACATGAATATTACCATGACATGTTTCAGAACTAAAAAAAACACGAATGAAGAAAACGACTCTTTCAATAGGTCCGTGCAACGCCACACTCTAAAACACTTCTGCAGTAAGTTGCTCGCTACATCCATGTGACAGTTGTAGAAAAATTCCCTTCCATTACTCTGTATTTCATGTCTGACAGATGATATGATGTTTCCCCACTCGTAACAAACAGCACAGAAAACGCAGTTGTGGACTACGGGTATGACGTTGTTTATTGCAACGTACAGTATGTAAGTGATGCAACACGTAGAAAAGGTTACACGAGGATCTGCAAAAGAGTACAAGTTGTAGAATAAGCATAACGTTTCGCCATAGACTATATAGAGAAATCGTAATGACAACTCTGTTATAATTGTGAATACCATGATGGTATACATTATATAATATGCAACGTTCGATTTACTGCCAGTTGAAAGATAGAAAATTTCTCTTCTGAGTATTTTAAGCTTGCCAGATTTCCTAAATAAACAAATGTACATAAAAACGGAGGCAGAAACCGATAGAATAGAAGTTAGCGTAAAATATAACCACTTGATATCTAAAATGTTTTGAAAAAACAGCCACAGGGAGCATAATGCAGATATGGTGAAAAAAATAAAGAAAGGCATCTTGGTTTTGTTTATTTTTCTTGCAGTATTAGAATTAATCCCCATAATTTGTAGTATAAACCAAAAAACCCGCAGTTTCTCTTTTTTTCTTGATAAATACACAACGGCCATGCTTATTCTATTTCACCTCTGAGGTCTCTTTCGAGTCAAACTGTTGCACTGATCGTAAAATTGAAAATAAGTGATAATATTCGTCGATTACTACAATGAATTCTGTATGTTTAGTTTGCTATTATATTAAAATAGAGAAAGCATTCATAATAATAAAATAATGCAAAATATGACTTAATTGCGTTATTGTATACGTTACTGAACTACGTCATTGTATATTCACCAGTAGGTACGATACGGTGGTTTACGCAATTGATTGACATATATGTAAACATGATACATATATAATTATACACATATTTTGTTTATTCATATCACAAAAACATTTCCTTTCTATGAGATAATATATGAACAGATTATATAAATACCATTTTTGAAATTTCTCGTTTAATGTCAATTCTCCCAAAATCACGTTAGAGATTATCTTTAGTATCAATTTGCACTTTGCAGTTGATTTCAACTTATTCCTTTAGAATAAAAAAAATACGAAAATAAATATCCATAAAGTTCTGGTTGTGTAAAAAACACTTGTAGCTTTGGTTTAGGGTAAAGTAGCACAACCTATAAGTCATCAAAATACCTGTCCAATGCATACGCAAGCATATATATTGTTTAATGAGCGATTTTAATTATAACAATTTGTGACAGTTATTAATCAATCCGCTCTCAAAAACTGATAACTTTTATCAGTACATAGCTATTCCTAGCTTGCTTCACTTACTTCCCTTTGGTCCATGTGTCAGATTTTGCCTTTCTTTGGTATTCATTAAAATATATTGAAAACCCAGTCACTTAAAAAATTGAAACATTTCCTAGACGGGAAAGTTTATATACGTTCGTTCTTCTAGCACCATACTATTCTTTCGCCTCTTTTAGACTCTGGTATGATGAAAATTCAGTTCCTCTATCCGTGTCTTTTAATGTTGAATGTTTACCAGTTTCTACCTTCAGATGGATACTATAGAAACTGAATCATAAAAATAAAATATTGTTTCACTTAATCTCTTTAAAAATTTCTGAAAAACGAAGCAACAGAATATTTTAACAGTGTCTATGAGGCACGAAATTTTTAAAAGTATCATGTTTGTTAAAACACACAAATGTTTGTTAAAACACAGTAATGAAATTGCGTGTAAAGAGTTCTTGTCGATAAAATTCCAATTGACGAAAACAAATTATCACTATTATTTCTATTGATTTTAGGCGCCAAACCAGCAAATCAATAACTTGTTGCATTTGAAGGTTTTAATATACATGACATGATTTCATAAACACAGAAGGAAAAGAATTTTAAAAAATTTCATTGTACAGGGAGAAATTTTTTTTTTTTAATATTTCCTGTTCATATAAAAAGGCTTTACTTTTCAGTGGTGAAAGTGATCATTAAAATTAGTATTGATGTAATAAATTTAATTTTTTCAGCTTCTTTATTGTGTGTATGGCGAGTCATAAGCAAATTACTGGGATTAAATTGTTCATTTCATGAGCCAAGAGTTTTTTTTATATTTTTCTAGGTTTTTAACCTTTGAATTCTGATAACATTGCCTTTGTACATGGTGAGGTTTAATTGAGCAAATTTCTGATGTTTAGATAATATCGAACTATCTTTTCTCGCAAACGGTCAAGAAATTGAGAGTCGACATGGTTTACTTAAATTTTTTTTTGTTGCTTTACGATGTGCATTGTTTGTCATAGTGAATACTTCAAAATCTTTAGGAGTAATTATTGAATTTGTTTCGAGTTTTCGAGTTTTTAATATTTTTTCTGTGATTCGCCGTTAAAAATTCTACTGAATGTATTATCTTACCCCTGCAAGAAAAGAGACACAAGCAAAAAAATTGGCAATTATGAGGTTATGTCATTGAAAAATATGTATGAAGTGCCCCCTCGTGCACGAAAAGCGACACATCTCTATCTCGCAATTTGTCCAACAGTTGTATCAGTTTTAATGTAATGCTCGTTCAAGCCGTACAGTATACTTAAAGTTGGTATTCCTCAAATGCTGCATTTTTTAGTTGTGTCACTTTTCTTACCGGGGAGCGATATGTTTGCCCGGGTAGAAGTATTTTGCAGCATTTACTTTTCATATAAAAAATCATTTAGGCGGTGATTGTAATCATTGAAATCAGAGTCGGAACACCGCCAATCAAACAAAGCTTGCCAAGAAGAGGTGGCCAACACCCATACCCCTAGTGACTGGGACATAATGATCAGAAGGGCTGACCCAGCCAAGATAGTATCCAGTCTCCCCGAAACCTCCACCCACTAGTGGGGGACGTCCAGAAAGATTAATGATGCCGGGACCCCAAGACGGCAACAATTCCACGATTGCATCTCAGTCACCACACACCACGGCAAAGCCATTCCCAAAAACAGAAGTGAGGGGGGACTGGAAAGGCATATACACCTCTTTCTACAGCAGACAAAAGTCGTAAGAACATAACAGGGGTAGAAAAATAACAAGTGACCCCGGTGAGTGTTTAAAATCTCGAGCATGTCATTTCGCATTTGTATCAGGACTAGTGAACACTATTTTTGGGACTGTGACAGATTTGCATTCTTGCCATTCTGAAGATCGCCAAAGTTTCCATTAAAACGGGTAGTATAGGAATGCTTTGGCGGCAATTTACACGGGAAGAAAATAATGCCGAACGTGATCAATAGTACCTCGGCGGCTATTTAAACACTTGAACTGAATCTTTTTATAGATTGAATTACAACTAATGTGCTACAGCAATCACTTTGGTAGATTTGCGTTCCTGCCTTTTTCAGGATTGCCAAAGTTTAAAACAAATTAAGCAATATTGCCAATACCTTGGCGACGTGTAACAGAGATAAAAAAAAGTAGTGAATTTAATTAATAAAAACCTTCGACGTTTTCTTTTATCGACGTATCTTTCCTTAGAGGATCAGACTGAGTTCGGTCCTTAAAGGGAATTACTGACACGAGTATCTCCTAAAATTTTTACAATATTTTTTCTTATTACTTAGTCGGATATCTTTCATAAATATGAAGCCATTAAAGGCAGTTATGTAAAAATTACAAACTTATTAAAACCAGTGGCGTAGCTAGGGGGATGCGGTCCGCACCGCGCGGGAAATATTTCGGGGAGGCATATTTTTATTTAGTATTAGTTGTAAAAAACCACTTGTTCAATTCATAAGTTTACTATCCTATTTCTAAGAATTATGAATTGTACTATATGATTTCGAATATTTTCCCCATCGTCAAGTCAATGTAGTGTCTTTATAAAAGTTGCATTTATAGGTATATCAACTTAAGCGGCCTCCTTTATTACTGCCTAATTTAAATATGGCATGTAATTGTAAAAAAGTTCCCCACCTATAGTTTGTCTCAATTACAATTATTTATTTATGTTTATGAATTTATAAAAACCACGAATTGATTGACTTACAAAGGGCGACAAATTGGAGACCGCCCCGGGCGGCAAAAGTTCTAGCTATGCCACTGATTAAACCCATATTAGAGCATTTTACAAAGACTGGTATGGACAGACTTGTGTTTTTTTTTGTTTTTTACTACTACTACTACTACAATTCGCTGCAAATATCATTTAAAAATATTTTGACATCATAATAGGGACATTCACTTTATGAGATGAGATCGTAAAAGTGTATTATTTCTGAGAAAATTAGAACAGAAAACAACAAGGAAACCAGTGGATGGTTTGAAACTATTTTTTATTTTATTTTACTATTGTTTTAGATGTCCATACAGCTATTGTAGACTATTTTATTCACAACAGAGGCACATGTTATTTTCGTGACATACTACTGGTTATGTAAACGATGACAGGTAATTGTAGAAAATTAGTTGCATTCAGTCTTCAGTCAGAGGCTGAAACAAAAAACTTTCATTAGTGTCCAGTCATATTATTGTATAGTCATTACAAATGATAGGCAGACTGCTCTTAATTTTGAATCCGGATACACATACATACACACACACACACACACACACACACATATATATATATATATATATGTGTGTGTGTGTGTTTGTGTGTGTGTGTGTGTGTATATACAGACACATTACATCTTTGAATATAAAAAGTAATTAGGAATTGCACAGTACGGCCCACAATGCTGAACTTTATTGGATTTTGTCGAGTGCATAAAAATTCATCAATGCATCGAATCTGCAAAGGAAAATTGAAAGTCTTTAGAATAGATGATGAGACGCATTAATTAAATGTGAAAAATTCAGATGAATTTGACGAAATTGGACGTTTTACGTGAGAAGGTAATTCATTCATTAAGTAATTACATATTGGTCATAAATTTTCAAATTACTTTACTAATTCTGAAAACTATGAACTCAGTAAAATTTGTCGTTATAGTACTGGTTAGAGCGTAATATCACCCAAAAGATTAAGGATGATCGCCTCATGTATTTATGGGATTATTTTTTTCTATAACGTCTTGTGATGTATCGTATACATATTCAAGTTGACACAAATAATTTATTTTATCGTATAATTTACTTGCAAAAATAAAAGTCATATGAATCATTGTCGAGATATCTACGTCGAATATCTGGGAGGAAGACACCGTTGTGGAAAATTTAATTCCGCTATACGTTTACGAAATTGAGTGTATTAAGCTGTTTCACCCATATTTCTCAAGGAATTGACAATTTCAACCAACACACGAATTTTACGGCTTAAAACACAATTATATTTAAGTGCTGACTTACTCTTCATATATAAAAAAGATAAGGACTTACCTTTCTAATACAAGACAGTGATTTAAAGAATTTTCTCACATTTTTAAATCGTTTCCGTCTGCGACGCTGAAAGAGACAGTTTGAATGTTTTAGTATTAATCTGACTCCTAATCAAGAACGAAACAAATTTCTATATACTCTTTATTTAGAAAAAAACATTCAACTTGTACGGGTCTGTAAAATACAATTTCATATCTGACGATAACATTCTAATGAGTATCGATAATAACTTATGAATCTTCTTTTGATATTTTGATATCAAATAAGTTTTAGGACAGGATTATCCTTGTAAAAGTTATATCTTTAGCTTATATATATATATATATATATATATATATATATATATATATATATATATATATATATATATATATATATATATATATATATATATATATATATATATATATATATATATATATATATATGTGTGTGTGTGTGTGTGTGTGTGTGTGTGTGTGTGTAATATAGCTTTACAAAAGGCGTGGTTCGCATTGAGCGTTCAATTTAAGATTGTATCTATTCAACAAAATGCTCACGAATCGAGAATAATTTTCGAGCATTGATTGCCGATTGCATACAAATTTTTACAATCAACAATGCTGTGGAAAAATTTAACAATCTCTATATATATAACGCGTAGGTATGCGGCACAAAAATCGACGATATTTCTACACTCCGTATGGCAACGACTGCGACTACCAGATGTAAACATAAGCGGCCGTCCGCAATTTACAACCGCGTATCAACATGGATTTACGCACTGAAATCAGGAATGCTCGAAAACAAGCTGCACGATCAAATGAACAATGGGAACAGTCTCAAGAAAGAAAGCGAAGAAGAAATAATTCATTAACAGATCGCGAGGTTACGCTTAACTGTCGCCGGTATAGCAAGCGACAGCCAGTAATAGTTAATTTTCTACACTTTTTTCAATACTTGCTCAAGTTTTACTCCATTTTATAGGTGAAGAAATTTTCCAAACATTTTATTATTTGATGTGATTAAGCGTAGATATCTGAATTATGAACAATAGTACATACAGAGAGTGATGTAATCTCCGCTATATTTTAGTGCTTGCTGAATTCTTACTCCATTTTTTAAGTGAAAAAAATTTTCCCCAACAATTTCTTATTTGATGTAATGATAAAGTGTAGATATCTTAATTTTGAAAAAAATTACATACAGAGAGGGATGCAATTTATAAAATCATTGGTGTTGGATTTCTCAGTCTTTATCTTCAATTGTGTTCAGAAATAATGGAAATTCGCATTTTTAAATTCCAATGTTTTAGAATCAGCCTGATAGAGAATGCCCCTTAACAAAGTATATTTATGATGACAGGTAATGGTAACATTCCTTACATATATTACTTTCAGATGAGTTGTTTCGCAAAAGAAAATATAAAACTAAAAGCGACCATGCTGGTCGCGCAGCGGCAAGTCATTCTGTATTCAAAGATGCAAATTATCCTTAATCGTATTTTGACCCTTACGCTTAATCGTATGTACAGATTAATTGAAAAGCCGATGTACTGTACGCACAATTATATAAATTAAATACGAAATCTAAATGGTTTTGTACTTCAAAAAGGTATATTTAGCTTTTTTTGGTTTGGCACATAAGGTCATGGTGGCCCAGTTGGGAAAGGCAGCGAGCCAGTGATCTGAACTTCTCTGGTTCGATGTCGGTCCCTGACAAATCCCCCACCGTGTACGCTAATGGAGGTTGGTGCAAGAAAAATCTGTCGGGGCTGCAATGTCCTCCAACTTCTCAAACTTACCTCTGGAGTTTCAGAGTCAAGTCTGCCGCGGTCTCGTCATTTGACTCGGTTCAAAATTATGGGACCGGTCTTTTGACCATGTGGGACTCCGACCCTTGTGGTGTTATTCAAAACCGAATCCGCACCATTCTGCCCAATAGCCTTCATGGACATGATCTGATATCTGTCGGTCAAGGGGCATATGCCGCAACAACAGGGATTAAGAATATTTTTACAAGGAAACCTATTGATGGCTTTTAATGCGCAACTCATCTCAACTGCACAAGCATATAGTCATACAAGTGAAATATTTTTTGAAAAGATTTGAGGATTTAAATATTGGCTTAAGAAAGATACTTACTGCAGGTTCAGTCACTATCGGGGGATCAGTGTCACGTTCTGTTGTTTCTTCAATCCTATAAATATAAATGGAATAATAGCTTGAGCAATAGGCAAAACCTTTAAAAATGAATATTAATAAAACACAACAGTTTTAAATCGTTGAAGCTCTTGGAATCCACTTTCTGAAATAAGAAATTAGCACAATATATCTCATGAAGGCATCTTTCTAAATATTTAATAAAATTGTTAGTTTATAACTTAAATTACTATCTACTGGCTGTTGTATTATGACCGTAAGCCTAATTAATGACCATACTGACTAACCATGCCTACTGACTATATTTGTAAATTATTTTTAATGTTAGTTTTTAACTCTCATAAATAATTAAAGGAATCATTAAGTCTAAGAATTTTCGTTTTTATATATGTTTACGTGTTTTAATACTAATATGTAGAAAGGAGGTCAGATTAAAAAATTCCAAAATTTTTATTCAAGAGGAAATACAATATGAGACCGGATGTGAAATTGTACGTAATTTTATCGTTGATTCCACATATTATCGTTGATGACTTAGAAGAGAAGAACCGTATTAGATATCCTGGCTGACTGTCGTTGTAACCATTTTGAAATATATATTTGAACTTAAGAAGAATTATGTCTTTTAATACATTAAATAACAATGTATAACGGAAGTTCTACTTCCATTCGTTTAAAATTATTTGAACTACCAGAAATATTACTATACACTGCAATGTGTTGATCACTTATATCTTTTTTTAAATTTCAAGATTGAATTGTCGTTAGATAATAATTTACAACCAAATACTTAATGCTGGATTTGTTTGGTTTGAATCTCTGTGGTCAATGTTTGCTGCACGAGGGCTAATTATACCGGGAACTACTGCTTTAAAGCCTATTCCGAACGCCTGCAAACTTCCATGCCAAAAGTGGGATTCGAACCCACAGACTTTGGTACCGATTGCCAGCGCCCTAGTCATTCGGACGTCGTCCGGCACTTAATGCTGGAAAAACATATTTTTTAAAAAAAGTTTGTGAAATAGTTATCTAACATCTACTTTTAGAGCACCAGAGGTATAAATAGTTTTATAATTTCTTAAAAAAACAAACTAATGACTTTATCTTAGAAGTAACAGATGCCATTTAATAGTTTTCAAAATATCTTTTTTTTCAGGAAAAGGGGATAATTTCAGAGCCATAAATATCAACTGGATTGATACTTACATAATTAGTGTGCCTGTATCCATGGTATTTACTGGCAAAACTGCTTCATCATTTTCATTAGACACAGCAGCATTTGTTTCTTCTACATTAACATTCGACCCAGACGTAACTGTACTTTTCATCTTCGACAGTATAGATTGTTCGTCGTAGAAATCAAATGCGCCAACTATGTCACCTCGGCAAAACATTTCTTCGTTCCGAAATTTCCATCTACATCACGGTATTAAAATCAAAGATCAATCCTCATTTCATATTGGATTCAGTTTGCATTGCATGCGAAAAATCTTAATCATATGATCAAATCACCAAAGACTAATTCCGCATACAATTTCAGGAGTTGATAGAGATGAAAAACTAGAGTAACTAATTTAAACTGATAGGGTCTCTCTTCTTTTCCATTTTTTTTGTGCGGGAGGGGGGGGGTAGAGCTGCTGATTATTTTAATTTTAAAATGAAATTGATTTAAAATACCTAATCCCATACGACATAATTCCATTTAATCTGCACTGAAATAGTATCCATATTTAATAATAAGATTTTCTTGAAATCAGTTATCAATTCATGCAATATACCTAGCTCCTGCATTCCCTACCATTAAACGGAGAGTGGCGAAAATTCCAAATTATGGTAGCCGTTCTGAATGTAACTACAGTTGGCTCTCTTTTTAACGACTTTCAAGGGACCGTGAAAAATCGTCCTTTAAGTAGAGATCGTCCTTAAACGGACTTTGGGGAAAAAACAACATTTCCCTTCACACTTTACAAGCTTCGGACTTTCTATATATTTCTTAATATATTGGCGTGTTTAAAAATTTTATTTTTATTATCATTATTATTTTATTCACAAAAAGTTATTTTAAATTACATTGAAAAAAGAGTACAAACATTACAATAAATTAGGTTTTAAAAAAGTCAAAAAGTGTTCATTGCTTCATTTTTTGCCTTCTTTTCGTTATTCTCCCTATTCCAGATATTCTAAAATGTTAAGTGTGTCATCTTCCATATTCGACGTAATATAGCGTCGGAGAACATCTAGAGCAGAAGTTGCATCTGTGTAAGACGATGGCAGTGTCTCGATTTCCGTGTCTTCAACTTCACCTTCTTCGTCTGGCACTGTGTTTTCGTTTACTATATCTTCATAAATTTGTTTTGCATTTCTATAATCTGTTGTTAAAACAGATTCATCACAATTGTAGAAATCTTGAATTGAAACATCCTCATCTTCACCAAGACTTCTGCATTCTTCATGGGTAATATCATCTTCGTTGATTTCTACATCCGTACTTTGCAGTTCCACTACAAGTTCTTTACGAATTCCAGCAACGCGAAAATAGTTTTTATTGTGGATGAAGAAACTTCTGTCCATGCTGATGTTATCATGTGCATTGCTTCCAAGGTCGTAAATTTTCTAATTTTCATACAGTCAGCCAAATTGTTTATTAATTTCCTAATTAACGACTTTCTGTAGTATGCTTTCACACTGCGAATGATACCCAGGTCTAATGGCTGCAGCTTGCTAGTCCAATTAATTGGTAAGAAATGAATAGTCAAATTTGTATGTCCAGGGATATTTGGAGTATGAGTAGTGCAACGGTCGATTAAAGGTAAAACATTTATATTTTCTTGATGCATTTTTGCATCAAATTTTCTAATCCAGTCAATAAAAATTTATGATGTCATCTACGCTTTATTGTCATTCCTGTACTCACAAGGTTTCCTGGGGATATTCACCCCAGGACCTTACACCTTGGTTGCCTTGATTTGCTTATAACTTGAGATGGAAATTTCTCAGATCCATCCGAATTAGTGCACAGTAAAACAGTCAATCGTTCCTTACTGTGTTTTCCACCAAAGCACTTTTCGCCCATATACGTTAAAGTTTTATTAGGCACCATATTGCAGAATAGCCCGTCTCATCAGCATTGAATATGTTCTTCTCATCATATCCATATAATATCCCCTTCAGTACTATTTTCCATTCTTCCACTATTTTTTCATCTACGGAGCCACTTTCACCAGATATGCTTATAAATGCAAGCCCATATCTTTCTTTGAACTTTGCTAGCCAACCATCCGAAGCCTGAAAATTTTGCATTCCAAAATTTTCTGCCAGAACAATAGCATTTTCTTTAAATATCATTCCGGAAATTGGAATGTGTATGATCTTGCCTAATGAAACCATTGCAGGACTGCCTTATCAAACTCTTCTGATCCGCCACATTGAATTTTCTGCCGTTTGGATTTGGATCCCAAACCAAATTTTTGTGCTGAATGAAAAATTTTTCTTTTTGCTTGTTAAAAGGCCTTTGAGAGTAGACTCGTATAGCTGAAATTGTCTTGCGAATTGGACTTCTGTTAGTCTAACACTTTCTTCCCAGTCTTCAGTAATTTTCACCTTTTCGTGTAGCGTAAGGTGCTTTCGCGTTGATGCCATTTTTCTCTGCTCACCTGGTATTCAGACTGGAATGAGCTCCTACACACAACCATGAATTCTTTAAACATGAACACCTGCTTTCCGGAAGGAGTGAGAGAGAACTGCTATTGGACAGTTCGTAAGTCACATGAAAACAGATGGCAGGAACAATAAAGTGATTCAGCTCCCGCACTCCAAGAGCTCCATGAAAGAATATTCGATCTTCCGAGAAACAGTAATTGCCCCCCCCCCTCGTTTTTCCCATTCAACAAGTCTATGATTGCAAGATTTCAAACATCAAGAAAATTCCGGGTCTGTTATTGACACCAAACTTGTTTTCCTCCACTGAAGGTTCCCCTCCTGCAGATAAAATGTTGAAGAAAAAGTTTATCATGTAAAAAAAATTCGTCGTTAAACAGAAACAACGTCGGCCATAAATAGAATTTTTTTACGTCGGAGGGTCCGGGATTGGGAAATATCGTCTTTAAATAGAGATCGTCGTTAAGTAGAGCGTCGTTAAACAGAGAGCCAACTGTATTAAATACACACGACAAGTTGGAAAATTGTTTAGTTAAAAATTACGAACTCCTCCTAGGTACTCCTCTTTTATTACGAAATGTCGCAACTATACTTCGGATAAAGATCTAAATAAAATGTCTTTAAATACCTAATTAATAAGGTAATTTAAACAGTGTATTTCGCCAAGAGGAAGCATCTGTTGTCATTAGAATTTTACAGGTGTATTCTTCGTTTCGTTAGTAATGCGCTACATTATCTTTATTAAAAATTATTTAAAAAATTTCTGGACATAAAAATACCAAGTTATATACAATTTACATGCTGTCACCAGAGTATTGTAAATTTTAAACTTGCTTAACGAATTTTCCATCTAAAGATCCCAATACTTTTTCATCTCAATACAACGAGATGAAAAGACTTGAAAAAAATTCCTTACTCGATTTCTGAGTCGGTCAGCAACATTTCTTCAGCTACAGTCTCAGTAATTTCGTCATCTGCATTAGCTGAGACCAACAGCGTGACCAGCTCGACAACGTCTACAATATTTTCGAGGACTTCAGTCACATCGGCGGAAATCGAAGCCTCCTCCAATTCTTTTGTATCATCAGCTAAACTTTCAGCATAATCAGTTATTTCCTCGTCATCAAAATCAACTATAATGTCCTCCGGGGTGGCATTTGAGGACGTCTGTAATTGATGGGTAAATTATTAAACAGTGATAATTGTTTACTCACTTAATACATTAAAACAACAGGACATACAAATTCTTCGAGGTACTTGAAATGGACACTTGAACACACAGTTACTAGTTTCGAATGGTTATAAAGCCTAGTGTATGTAAATATTAAACAAAACTTTAAGTAATTTTCTCCTCTTAAACGTGCCCCTAGATTGTATATGAGTGCCTTGTCAATCTTTATATATAAAAGGCAAAGTCTGTGTGTGTGTGACCGAGTTTTTGTCTGCTCGCGGCGCAGCTCAAAGACGGTAGGTCGGACAGTCTTGAGATTCGACACGAAGATGCCTCCCGAGGTCTCATTATGCACCTCGAAGCCCTTTTTTCGATTTTTTAATTAGATTTTCCGTAATTAAATATTTAGTCGCGATTTGGAGCTCCCGGACGAGTAAAAGCCCCGTAAATCCTAACGTATCCGTCCAAGAATTTTTTTTTTCGGACGAGCCTATACGGGAAAGATGACACTATACGGAAATCACAATTAAAATTGTCTGTCTTAATTTATCGATTAATTGTGATTTTTTTTCGATCGCCTGTACGCACCCGTTTTTCGGAAAAAAACGCGATTTTGTCCGTGACCCTTTTTTCCAAATTGTCGAATCGATACGTAAATGTCGTTACATTTTTACGAAATTTTTATCTCAGAGACCCTAGACATCACAGTTTCGAAAGCCAGAACCAAAATTAATTTACAAATTGTAGTTATTTTTTAATAATTTATTTTATGATTCGGAAACTCTTGCGAGAAATCTCATTTTGGAGATTTCGTTCTTCATTTCCGGACGAAGGTAAAATAGGAGAAAAACCAGTTTTTCGACGTCATGCACGTGTTGGGGCGTTTGTTTTCTATGAGGGATTCGGTGGTTAAAGGAAATCGATTACTATTGCAGTGATAATCGATTAAAAAATCACATTTAGTAATGCCGTAATTTTTTTGGCCAGCACTTAGTTAATATCATATAATTTGTGGTGTATTTGTGGAAAAAATCTATGAAGATTTCAAAGAATTTCAGCATGTGGAGGATGTGATATATTCGCTTTCAAGGAAATCGATTACTATTGCAGTGATATTCGATTAGTAATCCTATGTCAAAAATTTTGCCAAAATGTGCCAGAAAGGATTAAATTTATATGGGTAAAATAATGTATCGTGGTGAGGAAAAGGATGACAGCGACGCCCATTAACAAAGGGTTAAGGCTACTAAAAAATTGGTAATTACATTACCCGAGCAACGCCGGGACGGGTACAGCTAGTAGACAATAAACCTAAATTGGCATAAATCAGTATTAAAAGCTTATTGTCTCAATAGACAACAAACCTCTAATAATTTTAAATGCATTAATATTGAAATATAACCTTGATTTTGAGATGATTCACAGCTAATAGAAACCTTTACAGATTTTCCAGCAATGCTCATGTATAATAACTATTGTTTCTTATATAACTATAAGGTCGTTATCAGGGAAAAAAATCGGTTTTCGTGATTGAAATTATCTTTAATCCCATACCACTAATTTCAGTTTGATATCAATATTAGACGTTCTTATAATAAGCCCACTCTTGTGAATTTAATTAATAAAACAGAATTTGTTTAAAGTTTCTATGACCTCATTTCACATTTGGTGGGATCTAAATTTTTATACTTTTTCCAGATATAATCACCATCTAATTTAATATGGATTACACAGGATGTCGGACTTTTTTCATGCCCTCACTTGTGTTTTATTTATAAACTATTAATATTGTGACATCAGCATTCTATTCCTTCTGCAAGGGTGACATTATAAATGCTTTCAGTCAGAAAGAATTGTTTAGGCTACATATAATTTACAGACTAATTTACCTTTCATATCACCCGGATATTTACTTTTGTTCATAAGCTACCGGAGGATAATTATTGCATGCATAAATATATGCAGTTTTTACACTAAACATACTTTGATGGTTTTCAATATATATATATTTAACTATTCAGTATTTTTATATTTCTGGGTGGAGGCACTTTGAAATATTAGAAGGTTATTTGAAGGGTAACTTAAAAAGCTATAAGCTTTTAGGTTATCTTCATTTCGTATCCAAATTTTATATATCGTCTTTTTTCCTTAATGAACATTTCTGATTCTATTGACATTTTATCTATAAAAGATTTTGTGTTCCGTTCTCTGCAAATATTCTATACAATTCTAAGCATTCACTTCCAGGTAAATTTTATTTTCACTGAATATTTATGTTAGTGATGAGCATACTTTATGAGGAGGGTCAAAAGTTCAAAACAGAGAAGAAAATAAAACGGGAATAAAGATATAAATAAAAAATTTTGCAATTCATACATTGACGCAGTTTTAGTTTATTTGATTTACATTCTGATTCAAATCAAAATAAATATTAATTATTCATACTTCATGTTTTTAAAAACGAAAAGTGAATTTAAATATAAACACATTGCTGTTAGTGGCAATGTGTTTCACTAGTTGCTTATGTGACACTTTGTAATATCTTAAATTTTTTTTCTCGTTGCTGTGTTAGAATTATTTGCCTTAATATACTTTCAAACAAACTTAATTAAAATTCTGCAAACATATATTATTTTTCATATTACTTACTTCAACAACAGAAGGTGGCCCAGAATTCTGTAAAAAAAATGGAAATTGCTGTAAATAATTATCATATTTCTAGTTTGTAAGCTACATGAAAATAACGAACTCTATTCACAACATTTTTTAAAAATGGAAGTATAAATTGATGACAATTTTATACGTTTTAAGTATGAAATGGAGTACAAACAATTGATTTTTTTCATAGGTGTTTAATATAGATTTCGATTTTCTTGTTCTGTAACACATAATTCTGTTTTCAATGATATAATGCAACTTTCTGGGCCTGTGGCGGCCTTGTAAAGCGCGCTGGCTTTTGGCGCTGAGGGTGCTCGGATCGAATCCCGGCGTGCCACCACTAAAATGCCTCCGTTTGTGTCGTCCCTTCATAGGGGTAATGCTGGTTCGCCTATATGGTGCCCCCTTAATAAAATGGTCAGGAAAACTGCCTTGCATTATAAGCGAATGTCTTCACGACATTTGCCTCCGCATTGGTTTAAATAAATAAATAAAAAATAATAATAATGCAACTTCCCTCTGAAATATTTGTAAGAGCAAACTTTTTATTTGTAAGACAGATATTCTATTAAAAATCTAAGTATATTTAGTGCATCAGTTGATGAACTGAATACGTCTCTAAACGGGAACTCACTTTTTGTCAATAAAACGAATAAAATTATATAATATAACTAAACACCTGTGTCGTATCATATCCTATTAGCCTCTCGTGACTGTCGAATAACTCTTTTTATTATTAGATTTCCCTTAAGTGCTAGTTTTTGAGCATACGTGGGAAAGGAATTCTCTTAGAGTGTGTGTGTATGTGTATTGGATGTATGTGGTAAACTGCATACATCCGCATCACAGATGATGCTAGAATGTCGCTTTTGGTAAATCCATTTCCTGATACCTATTGGAAAGCCTTAAAAAAATCAGCGATATTAGACATGATCAAACGAAATCGTGTTTATTGAATTAACTACAACCACGACTGCTCAGAAATTCTATTGAGAATTGTGGGAGAATGAATGAATTTACGACTGCAATATCTATCTATCTATCTATCTCTAGATCTCTCTCTCTCTCTTTCTATGAATATATAAATATATATATATATATATATATATATATATTTTTATTGTTATTATTATTATTATTATTCTATGTAAGTAATCGGGTAAAATGCAAATATAGTCCTGAAGTATTAATAAATACTTCAACATTTCCTTCATCTTCAATTTGAAACTTAGTATAGCATGTTAGTTCATTTATTCGTTAATATTTTAGCAATTTAATTTATTGGTAATACAGTTTGATTCGGCTTATTTGGTGATATAACAGGACTGTCTCTTTTTCAGTGATATATTTTATGAAATGTTCTTATTTGGAGACAAATTAGGATTGCTCTTAATTTTATAAATGACCAAAGTAAAATGAAAAATGAAAACAAGAAAGCTTTTTTTCGCGTTCTAACTCAAATATTAATTTACATGATTAAAGAAAGGAACTAAGGGAGAGTGATACCATGTCTTGTAGCATTACGAAACGACAAAGAGAAAGTCAGGTTGTCTGTGCATTGATTCGCTCTAATTTTTCCAAAATGTATTACGTGTAATAAATAACTTTACAGTCAGCAGAAAAGCCGACTAATCAAATTTCTAAACATGCAATGAGTGATCTAAATGAAATATCTCCGGCGAAAATTATTCACATCTAAAACTTTTATTCTATTCTGTTAAAATTTATTTAATTTATCTAAATTTGAATCTGGTAATTACTTAATCGGTGATGCTCTAATATCGTGCTGATTTGAGGATATAAATAGTTTGAAATTATTCTGTTATATATTAGAATTGTACTTATTTGAAAATGTATATTTTATAATTACTCTTAATTTTTCTGATATTAAAAGAAAAACTTTGTTATTGGAAACTCATAACAAGATACCCTTTTATTGCATTTTAATTCAAATATTACACCATTTTGCAAAGATTAAGCAACAGTTGATAATGAAAGTGTCTAGTAGCAATATGAAACGACAAAGACAAATTCAGATTGTCTAATTTTTGCAATATGTATCACGCGCAATAACGTTATAGTCAGCAGGAATGAAGATAGATATCTAAATACCCAATCAGATACCTTAATTTATGACAATTAATAAAATGATTTGTATCCGAAAACTTATATTGCTTTATTAAAATTAATTTACTATTACAAAATTTTAAACTAAAATATATTACATTGAAATGGATTTCAAGTACGTTCGCCATTTATAGATTGTATTGCTTAGTAACAAAAACTTTTGCACTTCCTTTGGACTGACAACCTCTCCTAAATTTATCATCGGATAAAACCAAAAATTTGGTTAAGACGCATTAGCATGACTTAAGATTCAATTGCAACAGCTGAAAGAAAGCCATTGATACTAGACTATGGATAGCTGTCAGTTAAGTGTGTAGATCGGTGACTTTTTAAAATGGACTTTGGGGCAGAATATCGCCGAATTCGATTCAAAGACTTACTCTGAGGTTCCACCATTCCTTCGCAAGTTTGTAAAAAACATAACCGCCGGCAATTGCACCGCCAACAACAAAAAAACGCCCAAAGCTCTGCATAGCGTACAGCACTTTGAGAGGGTCAATATCAGACTAAAGATGGCGGCGGTAACTTTCTATGAAGTATTGTTTCACAACAATGATACAGTCAAATGGGGATCTACATTGTATGTCAGGCAATATTTTCATGTTCTTTTAACAATGTGCAGTGCAAAAAATGCGTTATTTACAACAATTATTGCTATCTTAGATGAGCCTATTAAAATCTATTGTTGTACACGTTGTTTCTGTTCAGCTTTTTCTCCACTAATTCAACATTTATCACGACGACTCTAGTACCCATGAAATTCAGGAATTAAACTGATTTTGGACATGAAAGTTTCTTGGTATTTAGAAATCTCTCACGACGGAGAATAATCCCCCCCCCCCCAAAAAAAAAAAAAAAAAAAAAAAAACTTCTAAAGCTTCCCGCATGAAAAGAATTTTCACAAGTCTCTTTTTAGAAGATTTTTTTCAAATGCAGCAGTATATTTGGTACAGCTTCGATATAGGACCAAATTGACGATATTTTGTATTGGCGACTTTTTACATTTTACATTTGGTGCATATGGTATTCCAGAATTCGTTTCGGCAACTCTGCCACAGTTGCGTGTGTTTTAAACTTAAAGTTAACCATTTTCCAGATTGTAACCCGATGGAATACACCATTTTCAACTTCGTACCCCATTGGAACAGCTTTGGTATAGTAGAATTCGTAAATTGGTGATTTGGTATACACAGAATTCGTTTCGGCAACCCTGCTACAATCGCGTGACGCAAACCAGATTGTACCTCTTTTTTCTTATTTATTTTTTTATTTTGATCTAATCATGCCTTTCCGTGTAGATTTATCTATAATTTCTGGATCTAGAAAGTTTATGCTATTTTCCTTATTATTTTCTCATTTATACTACATTATTTTTTTATTTATATTTTGAAAAATTAAATTTCTATGTAATTCATACGATATTAACGATGCGATGTTTGGCTAGGAGAACAAAAAAAAAAAGTCGCCAATACAAAATATCGCCAATGGGGTCCTGTATCGAAGCTGTTCCACTTCTAAAGCTTTCCGCATGAAGAAAATTTTCCCAAGTCTCTTTTTAGACGATTTTTTTCAAACGCAGCAGCTAGCGAATATCAACAGACATTCTTTCAGAGTACAACAAAAGTTGTTGGTCTCTGATAATGGGAACACTCCACAGACAAACCAACTTTGCCCTCTGGTGCCACCTCAGTTTAGAACGAAAAACCTCAGGGGAGGATCTGAGGGACTGATTATTGCCCTCCTTCCAACCCTACAAACCAATCGGATGGACTTTCCGGAAAAAATATCGGGTTGATCGGAAAGTTATGCAGAATTGAGATAGACAACTTATGATGAAAAAAAAGCTTAACTGGTGCATAAAATTAATCACTAATATAGTCGCCCTCATTTTCTATAACATTTGCCCATCCCTTAAGCAACTTTTCAACTCCTGCTCGGAAGAATTCTTTTGACTTTGACTCAAAATAACCATTTATAGCAGTTTCTACATCCTGTTTACTATGGCAATTTTTGTATTCAAGAAAAGGCGGCAGTGAGCTATAAAGGTAATAATCTGATGGTGACATATCTGGACCGTATGGTGGACGAGGAGGAATTTCCCATCCAAATGCATTAAGCTTCTGTTGAGTCAATCGTGCCGTATGCATTATCGTGCTGTATTCGCCTCTGCAGGGCGAAGTTGTGTAGAGTTAGGGCCTGTTCACATAGAATCCGTTAGCGTCAGACACATTTTAAACCTTTCAGTGGCAACAACCTCCACCGTTTGCACGATGAAGATTTTCCACCGATTTTTTTAACCTAAAAAATATTGAAAATTTTTCCAATTAAAGGTTACAAAATGTTTTAACTTCTTTAATCTGATAAAAGATGGCAGCACTAGCCATTTTTCTGCTCATTTAGCTGGAATACATTGAATGCAAGTGAAAAGAAGACTAGATTTAGGCGTTCGCACTATGCGAATGGCGCCCCTGAAAGGGTTAAAACAATCACAGACCTTAACAATTTCATGGCTAATCATTTGGATTATTGTAATTGGTTAAATATATTGCAATAAAAATAACGCTCACGCTGGCGTACGCTATGTGAACACGCCTTACTCTTTACTCGTATTTAACCTGAATACCAAATATCATGTACCTCTATTATAATTAACTATACTCGATCGTATCATTTCTGCTTTTACAGTGACACATTTGTTTCAATATCACATTTCTTGCCTAATCTGACATTTGAATTTATAAATGCTCAAACAAAACTAAAAGAGAGGTTCCGTAGCAATTTGGAAACTGATGTCAGTTTCTTTACGAGTCTTACTATCTCACGTCGAAGTTTGAGATTAAAATATCTCGAGCAGGGCTTGAAATGGATATGAAGCAAAATAAAAATTTCCGATCGAATTGGTTCAAGTGGAATTTTTATTTATTTATCCACATGAAACCACTATTTCGCGATGGATTTGATTTTGCTTCAAACGATTTTTATCGTTCTGGATATTTATTCAACCCGGAGCAATTCCTTTTCTCCGAGTAAGGAATTGTTCCGAGCCGGAAAAGAAAATATCTCTCAGAAACGATTTTGCCACTTTTTCTCTTTAGCGGACTTTGAAAGATTATTTAGCTATTCCGATATGGCTAAAATTTTAAATTTTGGGGTTTTCATGATACTTCTATACAGAAATTTGTTTCATGAAACACAAATCCCAGGGTTACTTAATAAACTTTATAATTTTTTTTGGTATGTGTACTGTACTTAGGTATAGATATGTATACCTATCGTTTTTCGTGAAAACGTTTTGAATAAATTGAAGGAAGAGAGTTCAACATTGGCACAAAACTGGTCTAGTAGAAGGGCGAGTTCACTGGCCAGCAAAATGTGGCCATGCGAAAATGGTGCAATTTCGATACAAAGTTTTCGAAATATTCTCAAGATTGAGATTTTTAAGAAATGTCTCGAGCTGGGTGTCTCTTTTTTGTGTATTTTATCATTATGACTCGAAAGAGGCTAAAATCAAGTCGATAGATTCAACCGGTTTGCGTAATTTGTTTAGAGTTCGAAGGATTCTTTTCACAACAGTGTTTTATCAAAACAATTTTTGAGTTGAAATGGAAATAACGTGTGTTAAATTCGCTACATACACCTTTATTCGTGTCCAAAAATATTGGCTTTTTTCATTACGCATAGGTACATAATTTCAATTTCTTGCATACAAGGTATTAATTTCTTTTGTACGAAATATTATATAATTCATCACGACAAGGTATTTATTTTTAATTTTGAATACAAAAGAAAAAGCACTGAATTCCATTATCATCCCGTCTTTTTTCGTTCATCTGGAAAACGGGGTAGTATACATACAAAGAGAAACGTCTTAGATCACATAAAGTGACGAGAACCTAAAATCGTATTTAAGAATGATGAAACAGATTTTTTCGTTAAAAAAATTTGTATTTTCATCGGAGTAAAGTTTTAAGGAGCGAAATTTTTTCGCTCCGAGCCGGATAAATTCAAAAGGATAAGAAATAATTTTCGATCCTTAGGATTCAATCCGCAAAGGAACTTTATACGAGACATCGTTTTTTTTTTTTTTTTTTTTTTTTTTTTTGTTTCTTTTTGTTTGTTTGTTTGTTCCGGTTCGGATAGAAATCGTTTGAACCTTAATATTTTTATTCGGGTCGGAGCAAAAAAGGATTCGTTCTTCGGATAGATATCTTCAAGCCCTGATTTCGAGCAATATATGGGGTCTTTGGCTGTTACAGAAATACAGGATCTAAGGCTTAAAATGCTGTGGCTTCAACATCTTCCTAGTTCTAGGCTAAAAGTTGGTTTTCTTTCCTTACACTTGTGTTAACTTTTATTCCCTACCACTTTTGATTTTTCGTAAACTTGAAAGCCTATTGTCCGAAATAACGGAGTGCGGTGAACATATATACCTTCATTAGAGTTGTTCTAAATATCCTTAACACGCTGCGTGCCACTTTATTCATATATGTTGTTTCTTATGCTCCCTTGCTGGAAGTTCCAGACCAGGTTCATATAAGCTACGGAATGAAGTGTGCGGTTCTGGGTTTTAAATAGCACCACAAGGATCGGAGTCCGTCTTAGCTAGTTGCCACCCCACTTTTGACCGAACAGCCCGAGGGGCGATATCTCAGGGGAACGCACACTCTCCCACCATCACTGACCTTCAAAGAGGGACTGTCCTGTCTACGGATTAAACGTGCTCATATCCGGCCTAGACACGGGGGTATTTAGCGGCACCCGAGAATTTTCATAAAACGCAAGTAAAACATCAAAATGCAAATTCACGACTACGTAGCTGACAGCAGCGGCAGTATTGTGGGCTATAAAGATCGGTGCTGAATCTGTTGCGCCATCGGTGTGTGTGTGTGTGCGTGTGCATGTATATGCATATGAATATTTTTGGATATACGTATATATTTATATGTGTGTGTGAGAGCATGCGCGCGTCTATATAAAAGTGTGGGTTTATGTATAATACTAAGTTTGCATAAAACGGACGTTTTTTATGTTAGTTGTGGGGAAAATATTAATGTTTTTGGTGCAAGGAATATTGAAATCTTCGAGTAATAAATATTAAAACCAAAAATATATTTTAGCTGATACATAAAAATGTATTTTTCCTTTAATTTAATTAAGCCACATTATTTTCGAATTCTTGGTGTTTTAATTTAAAACATTTCAAACACATCTGTGGGAAGCCAGAATATTTTTTTTTCTAATTCGGGGGGCGGAGGGAGGCACTTTATCGTTAGACATTCGCCTTTTACTATTCATCGCAATTTACTGGCTACCTTATTATGGGATCAACCTATAGAAGAGCCAGCATTGCTTCCTGTGAGGGAGACAATACGGAGATGAACAGTCCTTATTCGGGATTTTGTACATAAGACCATTGCGTGGCAACTGAGAATGCTAACCACTATTTCATATGGATGGCGGAAGCTAGAATATTGATCGCAGGAAGTGCAAACCATTTTAGCTATTTCAGTGCCACTTCCCGTCCATATTACTGTTGAAAATTCAGCATAGTACTGAACACAAATTTTGCGCAATTTGTTGCCAGTTTCAATAGTTCTTTGTAAAAGGCGATGCACATTGATAACAATTTTCTCGAATTGCTGTAGATCATTTTGAATAGTTGGCAGTTCTGCCAATAAATTTTCTCGAAAAGCTCAAAATTATATAATAGAATTATAGAGAATATTTTTCCTTCCCTTTGTATACTACCAATGCATCCAACAATGCTGTAACGCCACGTAGTATCGTAGTGTTTTCCCATACACCGAAGATGTTCACGGACACAGCTGCTTGTTTAACGAAATATCCATTGCGGATTCCCACCGAATTTTGTTCACCAGCAGAATTAAAGTGAAATCAGTGTGTTTCCCCATCGAATACTTAAGGGGTCATACGACCTTTAAACCCGAAATTAATGAGCAAATTTTACTAGTTTTCGACTTGTTATATCTCACAAAATAAGCTTCAAATAAATACAATATTTTAACTAAATATAAAAGAATCTCTCTGCTTTAGAAAAATGTTATTTAATATGCACTAAATGAATTAGATATTTAAAAAATATGCTAAAAATTGAATATCACTTTTAAAAATTTAAATCTATAATATGTGCTTGCGCACATGATTACTGCTTTATTCTACATTTTATATGCAATATAGCACTTGGAATATGTTTTGTAAAGTTACAATGTCATTTTGAACCAGAAATATTTTAATTTATAATTCATCTTATATTTTTTAAAAATAGATACTTTTTACTATAAAATAGAGCCCATTTACAAGTATTTCAGAAGCTATAAAAAAATTTTTCTTTCATCTCAAATGCCTAAAACCTGGTTCAAATTAACAGTTCTGATTTACTTTATATACTGGAAAAATTTCATAAATATAAATGCAATAGGTCAGGAATAATCTTGTGCGCAAGGTTGAAAAATCATGTTTTGAGAAAAATGACTTTAACCCTTTCACCGGCTCAATTCGAAACTCTAATTCACCTATCCTGGCTTCTGAAACTTGTGCAGTTCTACCCTTCAAGCGGCCCGATTCCCTGGAAAAAAGTTTGTTTTCACTGCAAAAATACTTCTTTCCCCCTTTTCGGAAGTATCTTTTGCCTGTCACCGCAACCCTCTACAGTAATAAAATTTAGCACCCCGCTAGTGTCTCCCCCAAATTTGTTCCCCAACAAGAAAGCGGAATTTTTCTAGGAAACCGTACGTGTGTGTGTGTGTGTGGCTTATTCCAACCGCTCTAGCCGTAGGCTAGACCAGAGGAAAAGGGGGAACAGCTTTTGAGGGTCGTGTATAAGAGATTTCTGTTCCTCTGAAACACTCCTCCGTAGCGGTTGATGATAATGTTAAAATGCTATGAAAATTTGGCAAAAATATTATATTCAATTTCTTCCAAACTTCAGATATTTTCAAAACAAAGCATTCGAAAATATAAATTAAATATTAAATATTTCAGATTTTAAACCATCTCTTATAGTTTTAAGTTAATAAAAAATTCTAGAGAATTCCATTAAATATTTCATCTCACTAGCATAATATTTTTCACACGTTTTCCCATATAAATTTTATTTCTTCATTGATTTCAGGAACCAAAAATTTAAACTTCTATAATTACCATTTTGTTACACAGAAGATACATTTTAACAGCCGTAAAAATATTTACACATTCTGAAACACTGCAAGTGGTTAAAAAATGTTATAAGTGTAAATTTTGTATAATTAAAACATAATAATACACAAATTATTTAAATGTGTCATGTTACAATCACATTGTTTTATCCTATGAATTTTATATTTCATTGTTAAACGAATTACACTCACACAAAACGATAAAAGAATATTGCAGTTCACACACAGAATTACTTATTGTTTCGTATATGTAATGAAATTTCGGAAAAAAGAATCATTTTAACAAACCAAAATTAGATAATATTAAATTTTAGAATTAAGGTTATAACATAATATTCCATTTTTAGCATGATCTCAAGGTTAGTATAAAAAGTGACACACAGTACCAAAATGACTGCTCAAAGGTTATGCTTGAATATATATGGTTTATTTACACTACTATATATTTTATATACAATAACACTTCAAAATTCATTAAACTTTCTTCAAATTATTTAATCTTATTCTAAATTTCTTTCAAGTTAATCATTCAATGCAATTTTTCTAGATATTCACAAATGTTAACCGCAATAATTATCACAATTAATTTCAACAATAAATATTTGCTAATAGATACACACGTCATTGATAATCAGTTCCATCAGTAATAAAATTCCTCATCACAACTTTGTTACTACCAATTACATTCATCAATAATTTTTACTAATAGTTATACACCTCAATAATAATGTTTTGTCAGTAATTAAATTCCTCACAATAACTTTGTTACTACCAATTAAAATCACCAGTAACATTTACTTATAGTTACATACATCATATTCAAAATCACCAATCATCAATCATATTCAAATTCATCAGTAATTAAATTTCTCAACATAACTTTGTAATTAATGTTTTAATTGTTTTCAATCTTTCTCTCAAAATCTTAAAATTTTAGGAATGCCGAAATTAGAGTTCCAAATGACACTTCCCTATCATTAATATAAAATACTCTGAAACAAACCTTGGCTGACATCGATGACACCACATGTATACGCATGAGTTTCAGTCCTCGGACTCATTAACACTCACAGGTATAAGGATAATAATCCGTTGCGTCATAATTGGCAGTCCACGTAGAATATCAGTAAACACAGTCTGGAAGTTACCACTCAGTTCCTGATCTTTGTGCAAGGGTGCAGAGTCTCACGGCTGGCATGGGGTTGATCGTTGTCGTCAAGGAAACAGGCTCAAACTCTTAGCGTCAGTTCCAGATCATTGGGCAAGGGTGCAGAATCTCTCAGCTGGCATGGGGTTGATCCTTGTGGCTGAGGGAATAGGCTCAAATCCGTGTAATCTGGTAATCAACTATTTTATCATGCAAGGGTCAACAGCAACATGGTTTCACCCTTGCTTTTAGTTTCGACTCATTTATTCTATATGTTTTCACGACAGTATATTTTCTTTTATATTACAAATAAATAATTATATCGCTAAAAATTTGTTAGTTCTTTCTGATGTTACAATTATAGATGCAATGATCTTGTTATAACCTTAATACATAATACCATATTTTCAAGTGCTACAATTTTTTACAACAGAAGATCGATAATAGATCGCTATATCATACACAATTGCTTATTTCTTATTATGTGAAAATGTGATGTAAACAAAGACGTATAGTTATTTTAAATATAGAAATATATGTTAAACATTCTATTCTTTTGTATGGTATTTTTCAAAACAGGAAGCGGGGCACAAAGCTAAATAGATGCATCCATTCTGTCCACACCACCCATTGTATGGTTGCAATCCAGAACTGGTACGGGTATTTTATAAGTTTTCCCATGTTTTGTTATATTTTGCATTTCTGTGGAATGGATCGTGCTTAAAATGGCGACAGATCTTTTATCATGCCACTTCATTATCAAAGTTTTCCCCCGTTGATAAGCAATCAGCTCACCCTTTTTCATTTTCTTATTTTTGATTGATTTGCAGTGCAATAGCGAATTAATAACAATTTTGGAACAACATCCAAAATTAATTTTTATAATATTTATATTGCAGCCGAAAAATTTTGTTGATGAATGAATATTCATGCTTAACTTATGACTTGCCAATTTTCATGGTTTTCATGCAGAAAACCAAATTTTTTGAAATATCAGAATTAAAAATTTAGTATTTTCTCGCAACACACATATTGGATTTGAGTTCAATTGAATGCACTATTTAGACGCTATTGCACATACGTACATACACAAGTTTATAGTTAAATACACAATTTTACAAATCAGTTTTGTTTTAATCATATTCTTTTTGTGTCTATGAAAATACATCTTTTTTTTAACTGCAATTTTAAGATTGTATCGGTCATATCAATGTCCTAGTTAAATGCTGTAATAAAGAAATTCCGATAATTTGGTTGTTTAGAGAGCTTAGGTCAATTTTTGGTACTCGAAGACTAATTTGACCGGGACTTACTGCTTAATGTCGATACAGATGAATACAAACATTCATATAGAAAAGGGACTCGAACCTGCGAACTCCAGCACCGTAAGGTTCACCCGGAAAATTATGCTTTCATTAATTTGCTTCCGACCACTATCAAAAATCAATGAAATTTTAAGGAAACAGCTACGGGGTCCGAAAATCCTCTCGCTGGGAAGTCGGCTACGCAAGAGAGGGGTACGAAATCAGGAGAAAATTCCTATCTCATGAGGATGATCAAAATTGTGGAGATAACCTCGAATGTGACGCTCTAAACGCCTTACACCTGATAATTTGGGTAGGTAGTTCAACGTGAGTTTAAAAAAAAGAAAAGAAACACCTAAGAATTTCTCACCAATCCCTCCAACCCATTAATTTACAGATTAAAACAAGATGTTAGAAGACCGAGATGAAGAACTAAACAATATTTTGTTACACGAGGGTTAATTAGATAGACTGGAACCTAATTTTAAAGCCGATTACGAAAGGCGGGAATCATCCATGCCAGAAGTAGGATTCGGGACCGAAAGACAGAGCCCTACCATTCAGCCATTTCCCAGTATGAAGCACTGTACAACATCAAATAACTTTTCAAACTTGTATGGAAAGTAATAAAATAATAATTGAAAAGTTTGAAATGTAGCCAAATTGATAAAATAAAATAAAATATGTTTAGACATTATTTTAGTTATTAAAATCGCTATTTTAGTTATAAAAATTATTAAAAGACGATTAATTAAATTTAAATATACATAATTTAAATATACAGTACATGAATTAAATCCTGATTTAAATTAGGATTTAAATCACTTGATTTTTTAAAAAAAATCATTGATTTAAATCAAAATTACTTATGTATATAGTTTTACATTATGTTTCATTCAAATGTAATTTTATTAGCTATAATGGCTTTATCAAGATTGTAAAGTAAAAGATAAAGTAGGAGGGAACTTCTATCATTGCAATATCATATTTTATCTATCACTGTGATTAGTAAGAGTTTTGTTGACATAGGATACAAAAAATCATGGTTTCATGTATTTAATATATAATTTATCATATGTAAATACTAATAGTGCAATGAAAACTTTATCATTAATCGTAATAATAATTTAATCATAATTTAAATTATTGCCTTTGAAATTTTTAACTTGTTAATGTTTAAAAACATAAAAATTCGCGAATCTCCCAGATTATGATCCTAGGGAAATTCATAAGCGCCCTGTTCCTGTGGCCTTACAACAGCCAGCTAGATATTCCACACCCTCCATTCTTGACCTTCCTTCTTGGAAACTGATGCAATTACCGAACATCTGACTTTTCGGGAAAGTCGATCTGCAACCCCCCCCCCCGCCCCTCCAACTTACCAACGTCGCTCTATTCAGACCCCCATCCCGTGAATGCGTCAGAATCGGAGATGTGCATGTAGGGGTCTTCATTCCCCAATTTCGGACAATTCGAGGTTGTAAATCAAGCACCTTTTATCGTTCCGAAAACGGGGGAAAAACTCCGTGCAGTGCTGGAAAAATAACCTGCGCCTGTTCAGGGGTACGTCACTGCCCGAATGAGACGGCTAAGGTCGGACGTAATATTTCGTCACTGCCCGGATGAGACAGTCAGGGCTCGACGTAATATTTCGTCACTGCCGTTGAAAGGGTTAAAGGTATTTTACCATATATTTACTTAAGATAATTATTTATTTAACTTAAAATGTGTTTTATTTCACCAGAAATACTAAATAACAAAATTGTTTGAAATACTTTGTTAAAAAAGCCTCAATATTATTTCCTATAACAACATTAAAACATCTTGCAATACTACAATTTACACTCTGCAATAGTTATATAATTCATATCATATACTTTTAGACTTACCAGAACAAATACTGTTTCATGCCATAAAGTATAGCATAAAAAACATATTAAAATCCCCCTGGTTGGTATGTAATGCCCTCAATTTTGTTATTTTTTTTATTTCATGAAATTTTGCCAGTCGTTTAGCTCGACGAGCATCAACGGTATCTGATATTGCTCTTTCTTGAGCACATGATATACGTTTAAAATCACTTTTCAACTGTGCAGAAATGCAATTAATTCCTGGATGAATTTGCAGCTTTCTCATTGTGGAAAGTCTACCCTTTCGACCATCATTAAAAAGAGTTACAGCTTCATACACAGCAATTTCTGCAATTCTCCTTCCAGAACCAGAGGTTTTAGGACACAACTGCCAAATCAACGAATTAAAAGATTCGTTTGGATTTTGTGTATTTGCACCAAGGCAACGTTTTAGAAGGTCTGGTTGTGAAAGAGAATTGAAAATTGGTTTTATCACATCCATTATAGGAGCAGGCAATGTATCTCGATGATGAAAATTATTCACAGTTCCATCTGCAATAGCTCTTTGATATTTACACCAGGATGATGCACCAGCTGGGCAAAAAGTATGGAGTGGTTCATCATCAGAAGAGCGTGTATGAAAATACACTGCCCATACAGCATTTCTCATACCTTCTAGTGAACTAGATTGTTCACGAATTGCCTTTCCATAATAGGAAGAAAGTCTATTGATTACACTATCTGTGAGACGACCTTTCCCAGAAACACCCTTGCCATCTGATAACTTTTTATATTTGTAATCAGTTTTTAATTTTCGAAGGCGAGTACCCATGCGTTTTTGAACATGAGCAACACATTCTAATTTTGACACAGTGATATTATAGGGATTGTTTTCAGTAATGGACAGAAATGTTTTAGCGTCACCATCACCAATATAGTTCACGTATCTTACATTTCTTTCAGACTCTGATCTTTGAACGATTTTTACCATACCTTCTGACTCCATTTTGCCAGAAGACCCTGAATGGTTTTTTAAGCATGTTTCTGCATGTGCTGTCTGCCACTGTTTAAATGCAGATCCTTGTCGTGAACCTTTCCATGATTCACAACCTTTACAGGCTGTCGATAGCACCTCAACATCTATAACTTTTCCTGTTTCTGCTCCAATTATAGTGCATACACCGATTTGGGATGTGTGGCCTCTCGTTTTCCACGAACCATCCCCACTAATGGTAATATCCTGTGAATGTGATGCTTTGATTTCTTCTTCAGCAGCCTTTCTCATACTTTCAGTTGCAGTAAATTTTGAGGCAGAATTGATTAATTTGCATATTTTATCATATGCATTTTGTGTGACAGGAGGAGAAAAATCCATGATACCACAAAATGTTTTTAATGGTTCAAGGCCTTGACCTATGCAACGCATTGCATAGATTATTCTCCTGTTGATTTCAGAAATATTTTTGCTTTTACCCAACATTTTTGAGTTATGAGTTTCAGCTACACGTTTGCCATTTTCACATTTCAAAATTATCCTGCTAGATAATCCATATATCTTTTTAGAAGAAATTTTAATATTATTTTTACATACCTTGCACACAAGGTTTTCTTCCAAGAAAGAGAAAAGAAGATTTTTATCGATTATAATATTACCATCAAATTGATTGGCATTAGATGAAGTCGTTTCGCATTCCATTTGTAACTTTCTAGATGAAGTCGTTTCACATTCCATTTGTAACTTTCTAGATGAAGCACTTTCCCTTGAAACACTTGGGGAATTTTTGTGCATAGAATCTGAAATATCACCAGACTCACACACTTCATCTCTGCTGGAATGATTTTTAAGGGTGTGTTGATTACCATGGAATTTACGCTTCTTAGCACGTTTTCCTGAAGCACGTTTCACTTTATTTTCTTCCATTTCAAAAATATAAGGAAACTTTAAAATACCGCACACAACTATAATTAAAATATAAATCCACTTATACTGTTTTAGAAATCAAAACAAGTGATAAATAAAACCTGCAATACCAATAACAGCAAATGTATCGAAGTAAAGCAACAACGTAATAATAAATCTAAACCATGCGGAATGAATCTAAACAATGTGGTACTGGCGAAACGAATTGTAAACATTCTCGTTTCGAGTTGAGGAAGCGTCTTCCTGTTTCCCCTGCTGATAAATAAATAAAAACTTGCTATATTGGTATTTAGTGCAGAGTTGCGATTGCAAGCAACACAATTTAGAGTGCCCTTTAAACGTTGTTTACATAAAACAGCTGATACAATTTTCCTTGTAACTCATTAAATCATAGGAATTTTTTCTCGCGGTTTGTTTTAAATTGTACAGAAACAACTAAGCTATAAAATATATTTTTTCTGAAAAATCGAATTTTTTGACCATTTGAAGGTAGTGTGACCCTTTAAGACGGGGGAGTTATGCCCTGCGTATCGATTTCCCGAGAAAACGTGGGAAGATCTGTTTTGAAAACAGAAGCGTCTTCCACCGCCACTCGTAAAGTTGTTTGTTTGTGGTCGTATCTCAGGGGCTCTGACGTTATAGAAGTCATACATTCCCATAACGGATTCAAGACTGTCATCATGACTACCAGGATTCAAGACTGTCATCATGACTAATCCCACGGCCCCTCTCTTGGAAGGGGCACATTTCTGAGAATTCCAAGAAGCTCCGGACAAAGTGAACGCAGCGAGATATAGTCAAGAGACTTTATGTTTTCAGGAAGAGCCCCATTAACATCTGGGCTAAGCGGTCGCATGATTTCTCAGCTTCTCGTAAGACAAAACTAGTATCGGAGTTGCCGCTGTTATAATCTTTTGTACCAGTCTGGTTCTGCTGAAAAACTGTTTAAACCTATAAATTACTTGTTACTTTTGTTTTCAATAAATATTAAGTTTTTCGTTACTTCTGGCCTGCTATTTTAAGACCATTCTGATTTTCATGAACTTTTACATCACCCATTTTAGAACGCCTCAGTTACCCATTTGACTACGCTACAACAATGCTAATCAAAGCAAATGTTCAATGTCGAGTTCTTTATACCATTTGACACCTTTTTTGAGAGCTGTTGCATAGGAAGCCATTTGATCTGCCAAATCAATGTCAGCCAAACTGTTTGCTTCTTGCAGGGCGTCGTCTTCGACTTTAATCTTCATGCCAAAATAAGCTATTTGAAAAGATTTGTTGTCTGGGACCCCCGAGGGAATTTTTATGAAATTCTCTTGCTGCATAATATGTTAATATGGCTTTGAAAACTAGTAAACGAAGAGAAATTTCACGTAATCGACCACTCTTTTGTATGCATTTTTAATGTATGTCTAAAATGAAAATATTTATGTATTGTTGCGTTTTGTTTCGATGATATTTGGGTATGACGACTCCAGATAACAGAAACACAATACACGTACAGACACAGATAACAGACCTGCAATTCCCTCACACAGAACTATCGACCTCGAATCTAATTGAAACTCCTGACACCCTAAATGTTGCCAAATTTGTGTCCAAGATCGCCAAACTTATCGCCATGTTTGTCAAGAAAACTCGAAAATATCGGAAAAGAGTTACATACTGAAAACAACACTCAATGGCATTACATGAATGGCATTACATATCGATTAGAAAATAAACATAAATTTAGCAGAAATGAGGAATATTGACAACTGTTTAGAAATATTTACAGCTATTTACAACATTTTATCAATGGGAATCTTCTGTACCTTCGACCAAGCGGCACCTTGGTTCTAGGCCATCGCCAGCTGTATCTGTTTAGTAATTTTATAAGTGGTAAGCGTAATTCATGTATTGCCCCTAGAGCTCCTTAAGATGCCTAGAGTAGAAAACTTTCACATTTCAGTCTAGCGGTTAACCACATCTATTACCTCTTGGCGAATCTGGTGGTAAACTGATCACTATAACATGCCCGTTGAGACGTAAGACATTACTAGATTGTAAGTGGAAAGGTTTTGAGATTATTCTATACGAGTTGGCGAGTAATGTTTTAGGAAAACCAGTATTTGCCTCAATGTCATCCATTGCCAAAAAGGTGGCCAAGAAAATTTCAATAAAAGCAATTTCTTTTAATAAGCACTGATCTGTTGTATTACTTTTGTATCCAGCAGGCGTAGACAGTGAATAGAGATAAATTATACTATGCATTTTATACAAATGTAGAAAAGAATTATTGTAAAGGGTGAAAGGCCTCTTTGAAACCACACAAATACATTAAATAAGTGTTTTAAATTAATTTTCATATAGACGATTCATTAATCATATAATAAAATCAAGAATAAATTAATGAATTAAAAATTCCACCAAAGATAAACCTTTGAAAACTATTGGTAAATTTAAATTCAAAAAGATTATTAATTTGACATCATGATTATATTTTTCAGCAGACAATTGCCACTAAATGTAAATATAAGCCATTATTTCAAATGATATCTCGTGGTTTGTTGGAATAATTTAAAATGAGGAATATATGTTTTAACATAGATGTAAACTACGTATGAGGATGATCATCAAGCTATATTTCTTTAAAGAGGTAATAACGTAAATAAATTCAAATATACACTTACAGCATATTCATTTGTTTCCTCGTTTTCATTATCAAAATTAACTGTTATGTCCTCAGAGGTGGCATCTGAGTACGCCTGTAATTAAAAATAAAATTAATAATAAGTGGTCACTTTCACACTTCTAATACAGTGAGACAGTAGTATAGATAATTTCATTGAGTTATTTTGTAAATAAAATAAAATCTTCTATAAGAGAAGAAGTTAAATCAGAGACCTGCAATACCCAGTTTTGAAAGATGATCAACCTTAAAATGTATAAATATTAAATACAGTGGCTCCCAAAAGTGTCCTTGTCTGGGGGTACATTAGGGCGGAGCGTAAAAAAAAAAGTTTTCGATTTCGTTTTTGCCCTAGTGCGGAAAAGTTGGGTACTGGTGGGTAGGTCACGTATGCAAAGTTTTGGGAAAAGCAAAAAATGTCTTCCGTCTCCATTTCGGCCGTGGTTTTTAGCAGATTTTTACCATATAGTTAAAAATGTGTATTTCCATTGTTTTGTATGCAACTCGTCATTTTGTTCTTAAATAAAATACAGAGGTAATTCGAAACTTAATACAGAAAGGCAGCAGCGGACACACTGTGTTCAGAAAGGTAAAGAAATATTTTAGCATGTAAACATTGTCAACAACAACTTTAGAAACGAAGCTTAAAACCTTCGTGAAAGACTCACGGAAATTGTTCGACATTTTTTCATGTAAGTTTGTTTCTTTTAACAAATGTTCTTTCCCAAAGCATAAAAAGATCCCTAAAATGGAAAGAACTTTTATTATAGACCAACGGGCACTTAGGCAAATGTCCGTAGGCGCAGTTGACTTAAAAGAAACTGAAAGCTGAGGAAACGAGCGGATAGGAAGCAGAAAGAGACAGAAGCAGTAAGTCTTAAAATAAACGTTTCGTCATCTGTTACGCCATCTAGGCTCACATTTCCTGATCCAGATTCTAACGTGGATCCACATAACTTCGATAGTGACACAGATCACTTAAAGCCTTCCCCATCCACATCCAGGATGACTCAATCTGAAGGGAAAAAGACGTTAAGATCAAGCCGATACCCAGCAGTAGCTACAGCTTGTGACAGAACCGGAGTTTCAGATCGGGCTGGAGCCATCATTGCAAGCGCTGTTTTGGAAGATTTGGGGATGATTACCAAAAAAGACACTTTAAATGTGATTGATAGACATAAAATAAGAAGAGAGAGGAAAAAAATTCGGAAAGAATATCAGCAAGGAAATGAAAGACAGCTGGAACCACTGAAGTGACTTTATTTTGACGGAAGGAAGGACAAAACTCTAATGCAAGAGAGCGTAGGGGGAAAGATGTACCAAAAAAAAAAACAGTCCTGGAACAACAGGTTACAATGATTAAGAAACCTGGAAGCAAGTACCTCGGACACATAGCACTAACGTCTTTATCAGCTATGAGTATTTCTCAAATTATGCTGCAATTCATGGAGAATAAGAATATTGACATTCATCAACTAGTAGCAATAGGGTGCTATTTAACAGTCGGTAATACTGGCTATAAAATCGGCGTGATTCGCCTTTCTGGGGAAGCCATTGGAAAACCCTTGCACTGGTTTATCTGCCAGTTACACGCAAATGTGTTGCCACTCCGACATTTAGTGCAGCATTTGGATGGTGGAACGAGTGGCCCAAATGCATTTTCTGGTCCTACTGGGAAAGCATTGGCAAATTGTAAAAACCTCCCAGTTGAGAGATTTGTAGAGATTTCGAGCGAATTTCGAAAAATCGACATAAAGTATCTTAGCACACACAAGCGATAGCGTTGTGATATTTGTCAAGCTGTCACAAATAGAAACTGCTCATCAAGTTTGTCACAAAAGCACCCTGGGAAAATGCCTCATGCACGTTGGCTAACAACTGCAAATCGAATAAAGCGTTTATACATTGGCTCGCCAGAGCCTTCAAACCAACTTCAAACCCTGGCAGAGTTCATCATGAAAGTGTACCCACCTATGTGGTTTACAGTTAAATTAAATTCATATTGCACGTATGGTCCACGAAATTTGTGGAAGAGAATAAACATCTCACGTTCTCTTAAAAGCGATTTAAAGACTGTGGTCGATCCCATTATCCAGAGAAATGGCTATTTCGGCCACCCGGAAGCAATAATCTTGTCAATGATCACAGACGACAGACAGTCCATTGCCGAACTTGGACTGCGTAGGATTTTACGAGCAAGAAAGGAAAAAAAGGATAGAATCAGACACTACAACATTCCGTCACTCAACTTCGAGGCAGTTTCATATATAGACCTCATTGATTGGCAGAAATGTAATTTGACGGAACCCCCAATTGACAGAAGATGATTTGAGAAATTTGATTTCCAGTGGAGAGTCTGTAGCTCAACACCTGGGAATCCTAAAATTTCCTTGCCACACCCAAAGTGTTGAACGTATCGTGAAACTAGTAACAGAGGTTTCTGCGGCTGTGTGTGGAGAAAATAAACGTGACGGTTTAGTTAGAACCCGTACAGAGTCGAGAAAAGCTATGCCACCATTTGAAACCAAATGCGAGTACCGAGTAAAACCGGAATAACTGCAACGGCAAAGGTATGGTTGGGTGGATAGGTGGGCACGGTTGGAACTTGCAATGCAGCCACCTCCCCGTGGTGAGTTCTGGTTTTTTTTCTAAATTTTATTTCAGAAAAAGCAAAAATCTGCATGCAAAACAATGGAAATACACATTTTTAACTGTATGGTAAAATTCTGCTAAAAATCACGGCCGAAATGGAGAAGGAAGATAATTTTTGTTTTTCCCAAAACTTTGCATACGTGACCTACCCACCAGTACACAACTTTTCCGCACTAGGGCAAAAACAAAATCGAAAACTTTTTTTTTACGCTCCGCCCTAGGGTACATGTCAACATCGGGACTAGGTAATTTGGTATTTATTGATGGAATAAGGAATCATGCTGTTTATATAAATATTTTAAGAGACAATTTAAAATTATCAGCCCAAAATTTGGGTATTGGAAACAACTTTGTTTTTTTTTATCAAGATAACGATCCTAAGCACACGGCTCTCAACATTCGCCTATAATAGTCCACAAGTTTTCAAAACACCACCTCAATCGCCAGATTCAAACCCAATAGAACGTATTTGGAGAGAACTGGAGGTTCGAGTACGAAAACACGACATTCACACGAAAAGCGAACTAAAAACAATTATGATGGAAGAATGGATGAACATTGATGCAGAAATTACAAAAGAACTAGTGCAATATATTCCCAGACGTTTAAAAGTTGTGGATGCTAAAGGATATCCTACTAAATGTTAATTTAACGAAAAATTAGAATATTTACTAATATGTAGAGATTTTTTTCAAGTGTACGATGACTTTTGTGAAATAAAGTTTTTGTTACTTTTTGATTATTGGTTTCTTAAAAATAAAGTTTTGCTATGCTTTTAAAATATTTCATGTAGTTTTGTCAAGAATAGATTATAGATCTTATTATTAAATACCTATTCTGAAATATTCATTTTAATTAATGGATAGACCCCTATTTCATTGAAAATCGTAAGTGTACGAACACTTTTGGGAGCCACTGTATATGGCGTCTGAAGTTGTTTTGGCTTTTGTCTTCGGAAACTTTGGCTCCAAAGAATCAGAATCCAGTGAATGACCAGGTAGGTGCATCCAAATTCTAATTTTGCTTATACCATTTGAAAGTGCATTGAACAGAGACTTTGCTAGCAACGCCTTTTAACAGGTGCTATTAATTTCGCCTGGTAGGAGGTAAGAGGAACATAGGTAGGCGATATTAGGAACCGCTCTGGAGTTCACTGGAAATTTCAATTATTCCAATTTAGTTACATAACTTAAACTGGCACTGGTTTTGGAGTTGGTTGATCTCAGGATACCAAAGGAAATAGTTCTTACGGATGTTCTTTGAATTTCCAGCCTAATCAGAAACTAAAAAGTGGATGAAATGTCGAAGAAAAGTTAGAGTAGGTGATATTTGGGACAACTACCTTAATAATCCTCTATTAATTTTCTTATAAGTATGATGATCATCACCAAGTTATACTTCCTTAAAGTGATAATGTAAATGAATTCAAATAGATACTTACAGCATTTTCATTAGTTTCTTCGTTTTCGTTATAGAAATTAACTTTTATGTCCTCAGAGGTGGTATTTGAGGATGCCTGTAATTAATAATCAAATTCACTTTTTCTCTTTTGATACATTGAGACAGCATGATAGAAAATTGCTTTGATTTTCCTTGAAATTGAAATAAAGTATTTTATAAGAGAAGAAGTTAAATCAGAGACCCATAATTAATGTTTTAAAATATGATAAAAGTACAAGGTGCGCCCATAAAGTAACCGGACAAATTAAGAGATGAAACAAAAAAATAAATAAGTGAAAGAATAATCCCCTGGCTAGAAAGAGTAACATCTCAACTCTTGTTAAAGCCAGTTTAAACTGGTTATTTAGTCATTTGCATATCAAAATGCCGTAGTAATTTTCATTTACTGAGAAGGCATTGTACAAAAATTTTTTCTTCGGAATGGAGGGACGTTGTAACATTAAATTTTGCTACAAATTGGGTAAATCTGCTACTGAAACTTTAGAGATGATTCGAACAGTATATAGTGATGAATCGTTATCAAGAACACAAGTGTATGAGTTGTCCAACCGCTTTAAATGTGGGCGAGAAAGCATTGAAGATGACCAAAGACAAAGCGCCCTTCAACTTCAAAGAATGAGGAAAATGTGGAGAAAATTCGTTCTCAAAATCAAAGACTAAGGTGATGCTGATTGTATTTTTTTATTACAAAGGACTTATTCACCACGAATTTGTTCCTGAAAATCAAACAATCAATCAGTACTTTTACAAGGAGATGCTTTTTCGATTAAGAAACAGGATAAGGCGAGTTAGGAAGGAACTGTTTGATTCTGGGCAATGGTTTCTTTTACACGATAATGCTAGACCCCATACAGCAATTTCTGTACAACAATATCTTGCTAAGCATTCAATTATAGTGATAAATCACCCACCATATTCTCCGGACTTATCACCAGTCGATTTTTTCTATTTTCCGAAGCTTAAGATGGACATGAAAGAAGAGAGATTTGAAAACGTCGATATTAAATCAAATGTTACGCGTATTTTCCGAACGGTTAGTTCCAACGCCTATAAACAGTGTTTCGACGGCTTAAAGAAACGTTGAAACATTGTATAGACTCCTTTGGTGATTATTTTGAAGGCGATAAATTTATTTGAAGGTGAGTAATATTTTTCTTATTTATAAAAAATTGTCCGGTCACTTCATGTGCGTACCTTGTATATATAAATATTAAATATAAGTAATATAAATTCTTTTTAAGTTTAATTGATTCATATTCAAGTTGCTAACAGATCGCACATCACATCGCATACTTGTCAATAACGTTGTTAAGATAATAATCCTCTATTGATTTTCTTATAAGTATGACGATGATCACCAAGTTATACTTCCTTAAAGTGGTAATGTAAATAAATTCTAATAGATACTTACAGCATGATCATTTGTTTCTTCGTTTTCGTTATCAAAATTAACTTTTATGACCTCAGAGGTGGCATTTGAGGACGCCTGTAATAAATAATCAAATTAATAAAATTGTAATCACTTTTTCTCTTTTGATACATTGAGACAGCATGATAGAAAATTACTTTGAATTACCTTTAATTGAAATAAAGTATTTTATAACAGATGAAGTTAAATCAGTGACCCACAGTAGCCAGTTTTGAAAGATGACAAAGCTTAGTATATATATAAATATAAAAGATATATAATTTAAATTCATTTCATGTGTAATTTACTCATATTCAAGTTGCTCACAGATCGCATATCAGGATACTTGTCAATTACGTTTTTAAGATAATAATCCTCTCATAATTTTCTGGTATGATGATGATCATCAAGTTATACTTGAAGTGGTAAATAAATTCAAATACAGATACTTACAGCATAATCATTTGTTTCTTCGTTGTCATTATCAAAATTAACTGTTATATCCTCAGAGATGGCATTTGAGGACGCCTATAATTAATTAAATGTACATATCAATGAAAAGTGATAATTTTTGCTCGTTCAAAACATTTAAACAACAGGATAGAAAATTATTTTGAGTTACTTTGTAATTGAAATAAAATCTGTTATAAAAGAACTAAAATCAGAGAGGCACAGTTACCAATTATAAAAGATTATAAAGCTTATAATGCATAAGTATTAAACATAAGTAATCCAAATTAATTTTATCTTTAATTTTCTCATCTTCAACTTTCTCACAGATTGCATACGAGTACGTTTGTCAACAACTTTGTAACTCAGTCGATAATAATCCTTCAACAAATTTAACGATGTAATATTGCATTTTATCTTTTATTTTAAGATGACTTTTGATTAACATTAACCTATATAGATTTTCAAACAATTTTGACTGTATTGAATAATGTATACATACAGCAGGGTCATTTTCACGAGAAAGAAAAAAAAAGCTATTTTTGTTTCGTAGTAGGCATAACATGTAATTTCACACTACTAATTTAAATTTGATATTAAAGATATAAAGAATGTAACACAATTAATCCACTCGTCTTAAGATCATATTTCTGCCCACTTATGTGAACTCAAATTAGTCAGACAGAAATAATGCTAAGTAAAGAAGGCGTAACACATATCTACTCATCAGTGAAAGGATGATCTAAATACAGCTTTGATGGGGTCTTTTTTTATCCTTTTTGACATATAAACCACACTTAAATTAAGGTAAATTGCATGAGATATTAGGCATCTTGTTAAAAGTTTTTTCAAGCTGGATGTTGTTGTTATTTCTTATGCCCCCCTGGTACGAAGTATTCCAGACCAGGTTTATATGGGCTAACGGGCTGAGACGTGCGGATCCGGTTTATAACGGCACGACAAAGGTCGGAGTTCGATTTACCTCAATTGTAACTCAGCAAAGCCCAGGGGTGACATCTGGGAGGCTCGTACCTTCTCCAACCCTCTCTGACCTCTTCTAGAGAGACATTTTCGACTACGGAGTGAACGTGCTCCTATCCAGCCTTGACACTTAGGTACTGAATAATACATATCAGGATTTGAACCGAGCACACTCGGCAACGAAAGCCGACGCGCTACCAATTGGCAACCTCAGGCCCTTTAAGCTCGTAATAATTTTTATTTATAAAATAGTTATGGCATCAGTATTCTATTCCTTTGGTAGGGTATCATTATAATCGCTTTCAGATTGAAAGAAGTGTCTACGAACAGATACAATCATTTCGAAACAGACCAATTTACCTTACACGTTACCTGGATATTTACTCTAGTTCATAAGTCACCAGTAGACAAATATTGCATTCATAAATGTAAATAGTTTTGTCTCGAAACATACCTTTAAAGGTGTTTAATTCATTTTATTTTAATTGTACAATATTTTGGAATATCTGGGGGCATCACACTTTTAAATAATAGGAAGAAAGTGGAAGGCAATCGAAAGAAAAGTCATTTAGGTTAGATTAATTTCACATATTTTTCCGATATTTTTTATGAATTTTTGAACCAAATATTTTGAATTCAATTGACATTAATCTAAGATATATTTTGTGTTCTGTTGTCTGAGTTCATTCTATACCATTCGAAGCTTTCGTTTTCACGTTTATTTTAATTTTATTCTCCATTTTTGCTAGTGATTTGAAGAAATTATGGTTATCAGAAGTTCCAAAGACGAATTGACGGGTATGAAAATATTAATACAAAAATGAATGCAGTTCATGCATTTACGCGAAATTAGTTTGATATGCATTCTTATTCACTTTAAAATGAGTATGAATTACTCATAGTTCATACTTCCTTTAAAAAAGAATTTCCCACTTAAATATAAATTATATAAACAATGTGTGTCATTAAGAGCTTATACAATTATTTGTAACATTTGATTTTCTTTTTAATTTCTGTGTCAGAATTTTGTGCAATAATAGGCTTTTAAATAAACGTGTCTAAAATACTGTTAACGTATATTTTTTTCATATTACTTACTTTAACAACGGAAGGTGGCCCAGAGTCCTGTAAGTAAATTAGAATAGCTGTAAGTAACTATCATATTTCCAATTTGTAAAAACCATAAATATGTCAAATATAGCTGAAAAAAATATCTTAAAAATTGAAGCATGAAAGGATGAAATATTTCATGATTCTAAACTATGAAATCCTGCACTCATATCTGACTTTTTCTCGGAGATTCCGATTTTACAACTCCGTACAACTAAAGTCTATTTTAAATAAATAAATACGCCTTTCGCTGTGAAAAGTTTGGAGGAGCTAAATTTTGATTCGTAAGAAAGAAGTTTTATAATGAAATTGAAGTATAAAAAGGGCTTTAATTGATGAATTGAAAACGCGAGTTTTTTACAAACTGTTTTCTTTATTAAAAGGAATGAAGTTATATATATATGTATATATATATATATATATATATATATATATATATATATATATGTGTGTGTGTGTGTGTGTGTGTGTGTGTGTGTTTGTTTGTATGTTTGTTTGTGTAATGCCTTAATTGTGGGGGGGGGGGAACAGAGAACCTTAAACGGGGGTTTTACTTAGAAAAAATAGGAATTAGTAATTAAATACTATTAATTCCCGAAATATTGGGGAAGAGAAACGAGGGGTTTTAACTGCAAAAGTTACGAATAGAGGTCGCCATCTGACTGTCCAGTTTAAAAAAGAGATTATTCAAGCGAGGGGTTTAAAAGTTACGCAAGTAGAAGCTTCTGGAACTTTCTTAATACAATGTCAGCAAATAAGTTGAGCGGGAGTGGAACAAAGAACGAGGCAGACGCTTGGAGGATTTCGCAGGATACGGAGGCTTGCTGCAGATCTCCGAAAAATTTAGGGGATGGAGTGCTTCCAATTAATAAGGTCGTAGGAATCGTTAAAAATTATTAGAAGGAGCTCTAGGACGTACGAAGTCGAAATAAATGCAGAAAAACTATATTTGAATTATCTTATTGTGTGCCACGACTGCCTGCAATTTTAATTATGTGAAGCCTGTCAGCTGTATATACAGTTGGCTCTCTGTTTAACGACTTTCAAGGGACCGTGAAAAATCGTCCTTAAGTAGAGATCGCCCTTAAACAGAATGTGTGAAAAAATAACATTTCCCATAACGTCGGAAGGCCGGGACTGGGAAATATCGTCTTTAATTAGAGATCGTCGTTAAGTAGAGTGACGTTAAACAGAGAGCCAACTGTATATATATATATATATAACATACAAAACAAAAAACCTTTTTTAATTTCCAAATTCTTTTTATTTTCCTTTAATATTACTTGGGCGTAAGCAAATTAATATCGTTTTCGTTTTAAAATCAAAGGATTTGAACGTAACCTAAAAGCAATAGTAGGTAATCAATATATCCTCCCTTTAACCCCCAGTCTCACGGGCGCCAAATCTTATATAACCGCCAGGGTATCGATCACAGAAATCTCCTCTGTCCAATCAGTGCAAAGTTCAAGGGTCATGTGACAACGACCTCATGAAGTTTTCAAAAGATCCACTAAGGTTTTGACCGGGGATTTTGCTGAATTGACGTTGCCCCGATAACTTGTAGCAATGTAAGCAATAAAGTCTGTTCGAGATTTGACGTGATTTCCTTGTGTCCGCGGGTGGAGGGGCCAGTAAATCAATTTTAAGAGGGCCTCCGAGTACCCCAAAGCGACATTAGCCTTCCCGGCCGGCTACGATATTTCATCGCTGGAACTGAAGTACGAACTAGAAAGCTGTGACGCATGGCCGCCAGAAACACCTTTCTCCTTCGTCGCCGTCGTGCTGATGTTATATATATATATATATATATATATATATATATATATATATATATATATATATATATATATATATATATATATACATATATATATATATATATATATATATATATATATATATATAACTATATATATATATATATATATATATATATATATATATATATATATATATATATATATATATATATATATATATATACATATATATATATATATATATAATAAATTAAATATTTTGCCCTCCATTCTAGCATTTAAATTCCCTTTCCTAAATCCAATCCGCAGTAATCTCAATTTATCGCTACCAAACCCTTAGCAGCAGAACTTCCCATAAATCGCTTGCCTTGCATTTCTACACGTGTACATCTCCGGATTCAGAGCCGTGGGTTCACATCGCAAGCCCCGATATTCTGTTGACCCTACAAAATAATTGCCACATGTACCTCGCCTCTCGCGCGTAAGGTTGAAAGGTGATATTCCCTTACGAGCCGTCTTCTGCAATGGACGGATGTACTTCTGTCGCTCTAATAAACGGTTCTGCCGGACTGCATCAAAATTTTATTCCTTTCAGGCTGAGTCTAGCTCCAGCCATGTAAATATGAACTAGTTTCTCGTTTAGATTATAATTTAAGGATGTAATGGATATATTACATATATATGTGTATGTATGTATGTATGTATGTATTTGTGTCGGATCCCTAAAGAGCTTGGCCAGTCCAGGGCGCTTGACCCGATACCAGTGATGTGCAGGAGGCTCTCACCAAACACTGTACAGCATGATCTTTGAAACGGATTGAGCCTCCGATACACTTACGACGTAAAACAGGGGAAAATCCTCTAAACAGCCCTCTTTTGCTAGTAGATCGGCCTGAACCAGTGGCGCACCCAGGAGGGGGGACAAGGGGTCCTGCCCCTCCCCAAAGAAATAGAAATTGCATTATGAATATTGATTTTGCATTATAAATATATTTATCCGTTCATCTCGGCTCCCCCAAGCATTATAAATATTTTTATCCGTTTATCTTGCTCCCTCCCCCCCCCCCAAAAAAAAAAAAAAAATCCTGGGTGCGCCACTGCCCTGAACAAACCCACATGTGACGGGATATATTTATTTAAAGTAAGTATTCGAATATAGTCCTTGATACCGGATAAATACTTAAACACGTCCTTCATCCTGAAGGTGCAACTTAGGTATGCATGTTACAGGATTGTTAGTTCACTTATTCATTATTATGTTATGATTTTTCTTATTCGGTAATATATTAGAATAGTAGTTATTAGACTATATCTTAGGACTTCTGTTGACTTTTCGAATGTCCCTAACAAAACTGTTAGTGACAAAATTAAAGAAAAAAGGCTGTATATCGCATTGTAATTCAAGTCTTCGGATAAGAAACGAAACCGAAAGGAGACTAAAATCATGCCTGATAGCGATACGAAACCACAATAAGAAATTCACCTCGCTTTATATTAATTCGTTCTAAATTTTACTAATAGTATCTCGCGTTATTACTTTGTAGTCATCAAAAAATTAGATTGACCAGATTTCTGACTATGCAATCGGTGATCTAAATATAAGCCTTCCTGGTAAAATTATGTATATTTTAAAACAAGTATGCCGTTCCCTTCTTTAAAATTTATTTACGATAATCAAATTTGAATCTGAAATGTATGTATTTGAATCTGAACTGAAATGAATTTCAAGTACGTTTGCCATTTAAAGATGCAAATATTTAATAACTGCAGCATTTGTACGACCTTTAGCTAAGAACCTCCCATCATTTTATTGACCGATAAAACCTAAAATTCCGTTAATATACACTGACACGAAAAAGGATTCAGTTACAACAGCTGAGAAAAGCCTGGGTTTGTAGGACTGTGAAAAGCTATTGGGTTAGTGGGTAGATCTGTGAGGTTGAATTTTGGGCCAAAAAAATGGTCGATTTCGATACAAAGACTTACTCTAGGGGTCCACCATTCCCTCGCAAGTTGGTAAAAAACATAACCGCTGGCAATTGCACCGCCAACAACCAAAAAACGCCCAAAGTTCTGCATAGCGAACAGCACTTTGAGAGGGTCTATATCAGACTAAAAATGGCGGCGGAAACTTTCTGAGAGGTATTGTTACACAACAATGATACTGTGTAAAAGAGGATCTGCTTTGTATCTCAATGGTCACTTTTAAACAATATGATTTGTTTAAAATCTGTTCCTTTGAAACAATCATTGTTATCTGAGATGAGAGTTTTAAAATTGCTTTTTATACACGTGGTTATTATTTTCAGTGTCCATGTTCAACTTTTCGATCTAATTTTTTCACATACCTCCCGATCCCCTGTCTAAATTCATGGCGCAACAGTCCGTTGTGGACCAAGGCCTTTGGTGCCCATCTCCGCTTTCTTGACCGTGGGCTTGGGGTGCCATACAGCATATGTCTCAGTCAGGTTGTCAGCCTGACGTGGGACCCCCAGAGTTCAGTTCCCAAGCATGCTTTGTCCTCATTTTATCGATCCACTCAAGGGATGAAATAGAGATGCGACATCGAGAACAAAACATCGATGTTTTGAAACATCGATATTCATTATTAAAACATCGATGCTAATAAAACATCGCCCAAAAACCATCTATGTTTTTAAACATCGATGTTTTTTAACATCCATTTTTTAAAGCTGGTTTAGTAACCTCTAACAATAATGTTATTTCGGTTAGTCATGGGAGGGGGGGGGGATTTGATTTTACTATCTCATTGGTCTGACACAAATGACAAAAATTTGGTTGCTAGAGTCAGCGCATGTCACAAAATTTCCATGATACATTTTATTACTTTTACCAGAAAATTGAGGAAGAAATTATTGCTAAAAAAACACAATTGATAGGATTAGAGCCATAAAGAAAAATTTGTGATATTTTCTTATTTAAATTGGTTGAATATGAAAACTTATTGTAAATATAAAGTCATATTTATTTACAAGTTCGAGAAACTTTACTGTGCATATCTCTCTAATCTTTAAAAGAAATCACATTTGTGAAACTGTCTTTCAAAGTTTTTTGATGGAACCCAGGAATAGTGGAATACGAACATACGGTTTCTTTATGTTCCGTTTGAGTCACCGAAGTGCTTGGAATGGCTGGGACCGCAGCATCTGCATTGTGGGGTTTACTTTTTGCCTTGGGCTTCATTGATGACTCAAAATATTCGTTTTAAATATAGCCATGTTTTGTCTTCAAATGTCCAGATAAATTCGTGGTACTGCCAGAAGTTTTGAGGGACATCAGGCAAATATTGCATTTCGCCAGTTTGGAGAAATATTTCCAAACGGTTCTTTAGGGAGGCATCTTACTAATAATATTAATGTTAACTTATATAAAGCCAGAGCAAAACTGAAATGGCCGCTGTCGCGTTTATCTAATATATAAAAATGAATGTTTGTATCTCTGTAATTGTATAGAAATCCACAGTTTAGGAGCAACGATCGTGAAATTTTAAATACAGGCGTCTTTAAAAACAGCCGAGGGTCTGAAGAACTTCAAAAATCGAAATTAATTACCGTTGATTTTTAATTAATAAAAAACCACAATTTTGAAACTAAATGTAAGCTGTTACACTTTGTGGCATCATCCCTCTGAATATGGCGTCCACTTTAGGGTTAGCTGACAGCGAGCGAAAAGATAAAAATAAATAAAATCAAAAAGTTTCAAGTTATATATTAAACCAGAATAATAAATGAAAATAATAATCTTTCAAGTCAGATTTTATACTTTAATACATTTCGATTAACTATCGTCGTTTATTTTCGCCGTGTTATTTTGTAAACAAACGTTCTCTGTTGCCATTTTCATTTCAGACATTTCTTATTGAAACGATGTAATGCGTAGTAAATGCGTTAAATATTTCTTATCTAAAATTTATATTTTAAAACATTTCAGTGAAATTAACATCGTCTTCAGATTATAAACAGACGTTATTTGTTGCTATTTTCATTTTAGAAATTTCTTATTAAAATGATGGAATTCTCCGATATATTTCCATAGTGGAGATTTAGACACATTACAGAATTTAAAAAAAAACCTTTTGTGTAATTTATATATTTGTGTGTGTTTAATTATTTCAAGTGACTCTAAAGTGGGCGTGGCATTTTTTCCACTAGCGTGAAAAATCAGAATTAATATTGAATTATTTAATTTTTTTTGCTCATCAGACGACAGTAGCAGCGAGTGGCAGTAGTTACACAAGTTTGAATTTGAAACATTGTTTTGTTGTTTCCTAAAAGAAGCAATAATCCGTTACTGTATTTTATATTGTTCTTAATTTTATAATTCACGATGTACTTTTAAAAGCATAAAAGTTAGTATATCTTAACTAAAAAGAATCAGTCTAAACTTAAGCACAGTTTTGCGATTTATTTACGGTTAACTATGTTTGTGTTTAGCTATTCCATTTGTTTGTTTTAAAAAATGATTTTTTAAAGGTTTTTTTTTGGTGCTTTATGGGAAAATAGCACTTAAAAATTAAAAAAAAAACAAAAACTTAACTGTAAATAGCATACTTTTTATATAAATTGGTCAATTTGAAGTAATTTTTATTGAAATTTAGCTAAAATGCCTATAACTGCATAAAAATCTTAATGCTACTATTTTAATTTCCCAAGCACAATTCTAAAAATGTTATAAAATACGCAGCCCTACTTTCCGATTTAGTACAAGAATTTAAAATTGATTTCAGGACTTCGGGGAAAATAAACAATTTTTGTTTTTGCATGTTTTCTATTCTATTTACAGTCGATATAGATATAATGCTAGCAAATTGTCAAATGGAATGCATAGAGTTGCAATCTGACATCTAACTTAAAGAGAAATTCAATCGAGTCTCTTTGTTGTACTCATAAATCATACCTGCCCAGATATAAATATCCTTCACTGCATAGTCAAGCGTTATTCTGGTCATCAACGTTTGGAAGCACGTACATCTGAGAACAACTATTTTCAAGAGTTTCAACTATTTTGAAGCACACTAAGAGTCAAATTCGAACCAAAATTTATTCGTTGTTTTTTAGTATTGATGTGTATGACATTTCCCATCCCTTTTTTATACTATGTTTAATTTTTCATGCAGAGTTCACAAGGCAAAAGACAATTTTACAATTTTACTTTTCAGCTTTTAGTGATGAAAGGCTGAATCTATCTAAATTCTGAGATGTGTATAACATTTCACATGTTTTTTTCCTATGCTATTTATACTGTGTTTAGTTTTTAAGTTGACTTTGGTTAACAAACATTCATATTGAACCCCGAATCAAGAAACGAGAAACATAGTTTATGAAGGTACTTCAGATGATATTTGGATCAGTTTAATTGAACAGAGATTTATATGGAGTTTAGCAAGGACAGAATGTTTCCATTATTGCTACAGAAACTTGCATTTATGGTGCGTGTAGCCCAAACTGCAGATTTCTGTTAATTTTTTCATCAGTCAGTGCCTTTAACAAATACTTTAATACTTTATTTATATATTTTTTTGGCTACAGAATCCTGCATTTATGGAGGTATTTATATGGACAATTAGACATTTTTACTTTTAAGCTTTTAGTGATTTATTATAAATGTATATATTTTATGATATTTATACTGTTATTAAATCTATGTTATTTATACTGTGTTTAGTTTTTAAATTACTTTTTGTTAACAAACATTAGACAATTTGACATTTTTAATTTAAACTTGAAAAATGAAAGGCTGAATCTACTAAAATTCTGAGATATGTATAACATTTCACATGTTTTTTTTTAAATGTTATTTATGCTGTGTTTACTTTTTTAATCAATTTTGTTTAACAAACATTCGACAAAATGACATTTTTATTTTTCAGCTTTACTTTTTAAAACTCTTAACTTTCCAAGAGACAATTTGACATTTTTTCCTTTTCAGCTTTTAATGGTTTATTATAAATGTATATATTTTATGTTTTACTTTTCAGCTTCTTTTGCTCCAAAGATGAAAGGTTAAATCTAGATGAATTCTGAGGAGTTAATTATAAATTTATATATTTTTATATTGGATTTTTTAAAAATTATTTGGGTGTATAACATTTCACATGCTTATTTTTCTATGTTATTTATACTGTGTTTAGTCTTTAAATTGATTTTGGTTAACAAACATTCGACAAATTGACATTTTTACTTTTCAGCTTTACTTTCCAAAAGACAATTTGACATTTTTCCTTTTCAGCTTTTAGTGGTTTATTATGAATGTATGTATATTTTATGTTTTACTTATCAGCTTCTTTTGCTCCAAACATAGAAGGTTAAATCTTGCTAAATTGTTTAGATTTTAAATTGATTTTGGATAACAAACATTCCACAATTTGTTGATTGCCATTTGGTGGTGTCATTGCTAGGGGATCGTTCTCCCTTTTGTATTCTTCCTTTTCAGAATTCAGACTTACGTTTACTGAGTGTGAAAATTATGCTACGTGGTTAATTTTTTTATTGTGGTGCTTTTTCATTTAAATAAATAAAAACATCGAGCACAAAACATCGATGTTTAAAAAAATCGGCTTCAATAAATCGATGTCGCATCCCTAGGATGAAAGGCTTAGTCAACCTTGCCCAGTCGCAGGATCGAACCCTGGACCTGTGATGTGGCAACTTGGGGCTTTTAACCACAAGGCCACCGGGCGTTCCTGTGGCCCCTTTAAATCCAAGAAGGAGGCTAATGCTGTACATAAATGTCCTTGATACTGAAAGGATCATGCAGTACTGAGTGGGTCATTCTAAATTTATTTGTTGGAAATCTGGTTACAACTTTAATTGTCCCCCCAAAATACACGTGGTTTTAATTTTCAGTGTTGGTGTTCAACTTTTCGCTCAAAATGTTTCGCACATATCTTGACTCTTGTTGCCCCCTTTAAATCCAAGAATAAGGCTATTGCTGTACCTAAAGGTTCTTGATACTGAAAGGATCATACAGTACCGAATGGGTCATTCTAAATTTATTTGTTAGAAATCTGGTTACAACTTTAATAGACCCCCCAAAATTGCAATGTTTTGCTTTCTTAATTGGTATCGTTCCGAACCGCTTTTTTTTAATTTTCTGATTCGATCGGGAATGTATTATCCTCTTTTCACTGTATACTGTATGCACTTTCTCTGCTGCTTTCTATACTGCTTAAATATGTATATATGAACGGAACTCCTGGAATTTGTGGTTCTCTTTGTTCTTCTTGGTTGATGGAGAAACGATGGACATTCGTTTAAATTGAAAGTTTTTAGTACCTGAAGTAATTCAAGTTCCCAGCAAAAGGCTCGATGTACATGTAAATGCTTTTCATTTGAGTTTAACATTCAAGGCGAAGCCGAATGAATAAACATGTATGTAACAAGTTGAACTCTTGTCTTGTGCGCATTATTTGCTGCCACAGCAAAGACACCGCTTCTACAACTCTGCTCAAAAATTGTCGAACACTAGAAAGAAATTTTCCATATATTTGTCTCTTTATGGGTATTCCCCCCTCCCCCCGAATGAGATGGGCCCATTTTCTTCGACATTCCCTCTAATTACCGGCAAACATTTTTTCTTTCTTGCAATGTAATTTTCAACTATTAACTTAATAAGAATGTGTACGCAACATGTATATCTTACTTCTGGATAAAATTTAAATGTTCTTTAACAAAAACATTGTTGTCATATGTAGCGAACAGCTCATTAAAAAAGAATTTGCTCCTTTTACAATGTTTTACGGTGTAAGTGATATTCACTTGTATAATATTCACGTACATTTTACAGTTATTGGATTTTAAGATAGGTATGTAAGAACACTTCTCCCTAAATTTTCAAAGAAGAATTGTATTATGTGTTTTACCGCAGTTGAAGCATATCCAAAAGCCTTTAAAATTAAAATATATATACGTATATGTCTTAGTGTAAGATATAAATAAACTTTAAGTCCTTATATCTTTCTACCGCGATGGCTGCCGTCTGACAAATTTTGAATAATTAGGTTAATTAGTTTGTTTATTGCGCCACCATAAGTTCAGAAACTGTAATGACGAAACTGCAGAGACTGTATGCAAACGTTTATGTTTAATGCGACATGGGCTACAGACGTCCCTGTGTGCCGAGAAATAGAATCTACCATTCAGAGAGAATTACTTGCGTTCAAACTGGATAATGCGTTGTACCATTTAAAATGATATTCCTATACATTCCTGGGCCAGAGGTAGCCCAGTGGTAGAGTGTCGGTTTTCGGTACTGAGGGTGCTCGGATCGAATCCGGACAAGCGCCATTAAATGCCTTCGTGTCTAGGTCGGATACGGGCATCTGAAATCCGTAGACAGGAAGATCCGTTTATGAGATCTTTGTGTTTGGAAGGCACGCATCCCCCAGTTGTCAGCCATAGGGGTGCTCAGTTAAAATTGATGTGGCACCTGGCTAAGTCGGACTCCGACCCTTGTTGTGCCATTATAAACCGGATCCGCACCCCTCAGCCTGCAAGCCTCTAAGGGCCTACTCTGGAATACATTCCAGCCAAGGAGCATGAGCAACAACAACGTATACATTCCTATGTTTTCCCTGTATGTTATACTGAATATTTATCAGGAAAAAAACAGGAAATCTCTATTTATTTTCTCGATTTTTTGATAGAGATTGAGCTTCTGTTTTAGGATTAAAATTTAAATTAATTACAAATTTTTCTTTGATTGCCCCTTTTGGAGTTATTTTGAAAAGCCAATTATTAAGTCAATGTTTTATGTTATAGGTAAATTCTTACTACCTATTTCATTTGCGTCTTCGGGGTTGGACAAAAAAAATACCAAAGGATAATAATTTTAATGCTTTTCTTCTTTGACTCCATTTTGAAAAGCCAATCAGAGAGCCAATGTTTTAAGCCAAAGGGAAATTATCACCTAATTTTTATTTCACGCTTTCAAGCATCCGCACACAAGTTACACACGTTGTTTTTATGCATTCTTTCCAATGGTTTGACTGAACCGATGATCCTCTCAACTGGCGAGAAAGCAGTGAGTTATCAAAAACGAGCCTTTTCACCAGACTGTCGTGTCTATGTTCGGAAATTTATACGCAGGCAGAATTGTTTCTGATTATATGGTTACTCCAATGTTTCTGTTAGTTATTCCTGTAGAATGTTGACGAGGATTAATAATTAAGATGTTAATATTTCCTTTAACTAGTTGTGTGTGATTCTAACATTTCAAAGTTTTTCACAATCTAAGCTTACCGTAATTGGTTAGGCCAAATCAGCATGACCGTATCGTAATCGGCCCTTTCTGCTTGTGTACTGTAGAAAAACTGCCTCTCGTCTGTGGAATCAGCTCTCGTGTTGGAAAAGATGGCTGTAGCGCTCCAAATCGGCAAATCAATAACATACAGTAAAACAATGTTTATCCGGACTAACTAGGACCATAGGCAATCCGAGTATTCGAAAAATCCGATAATCCGGGAAATATGGGTAATAAGGAAAACAAATTCCTTAACTAAGCAGGTTTACCGTTTATTAGGATAAAAAACTATGTTTTGTAACACAATTACGTACTATTCTTTAGAAGACATTAAAAAATATAATAATTACAAGATAAAAAGAACTTTTTATATACCATGTTTTTAAATTTTCTGTTGAATCATATAAACTCGACAATTCTATGTATTAATCAATACTTTTTAAAATTTATTTGATGAATTATCCCATCAACTTGAAAGAAAATGAAGTTAATTGCAAGTTAACTTGCTATCAACTTTTTCAATATATGGCTGCACTAGTCTATAAAACAATGTTTATCCGGACTATGGGTAATAAGCAATATGGGTAATAATCCGGAAATATGGGTAATAAGCAAAACAAATTCCTTGAGTAAGCATTCTTACTGAAAATAACTGAAAATGAATTTAATACTGATTAAGATGGCTAAAAGTATTAAAATAATGCATTATCATAGTGTTCTGAGCTATTCTAAAAGTTTCAAATGTCTAGCTAGTCGGGAAGATAGTTAAAAATCGATTGCAAGATTTGAACGAGACAAACACACAAACAAGAAAGCTAGTTAATAAAAACATGTAAAAAATAACTTTTCAAATCATTTCTTAACAAAGAATTGGTCAGTCTAGTAAAGCTTTCTTAAACTCACAAAAAGCATTTTATTACCATAATTTGTTGTACAATCTATGTAGGAACTGTACATTGAATCAAACTAAAAAGCGAATATTTCGCGTACTTATAGTTACGTTCTTGCTATCATAGTTAGAAATTATTATATAATGTGAACATTAAATTTTCAAAAAAAAAATGGTCTACAAATCTGATCCAGATTATCTGGAGATCCGAAAAAACGAGATTCTACTGTATTACGTTTGAAGGTTTTAATATACATCACATGTTATATTAAACACATCAGAAAAAAAAAGTGTATATTTCTCGGAGAAAAGCTTGTAATGGTTGCATTCACGCGTGAAAGGAAAAAGTGGCTTCTTATATAGAAGATCGAAGCTGGATAATTACATTTCAATCAAAGGTGAATATTCGATTAAAGGTGATCATGGGGGAATTTCATTTTAAAGGATATCGGGATTAAAGGAATCACGCAATGGTATTTTCATATACAGGACTTGAGGTAGCACTTTGGTCTTGGGACTGGAGGTGCTACGTTCAAATCATTGAACGTGCTATTAAATACCTCCGTGTCTAGGCCGGGTATAAGGCTTTTTCAGCAGGTCAGCTGATACGCCTGTACAAAGGAGAGTTCAAAGTGCAAAAAAGAGTTGAGAGGGAGTTCTGCGTAGGCAGTGGGACAGAGAAGAGGTTTTGTGGAACCTGGCTCGTAAGTTGTTTAAGAAATGTAGTAGAATTAAATTGGGTATGTTTTTTTGTGGTTTTTTTTGGGGGGGTGTTACGTGTTATATATGTCTGTATGTGTATAAATACTCAAGAAATTTCAAGTGTGTTAAGAATGTCATATAATAAATGTAAATGATTTATTGTTGTGGCCGTGATTATAAAAGATCAGCTCCGGAACCAGTTTTAAGTTGATGTTTTCATAACAATAAACTTCTTTTTTTGTGTGAACACTGGATATGATAATTTGTGACTCAGTGTGGATTAATGAGCATTTGGATACATGACAGGCCCTGCTTGGTACATTGGATATATGTTGTTGCGGTTTCAAATGCCCCCTGGCTGGAATTTCCAAACTATGTCCATATAGGTTTCGGGCGGAAGTGTATGGCTTCCGTTTATACACCACCACTAGCGTCGGAGACCGCGTTAACTAGTTGCCTCCTCAATTTTGACCAAGCGCCCCCAGGGACGACATCTAGGGGGATCGCACCCTCTCTGACATCATACAGGGACTTTCCGATCTATGGATTTAACGTGTCAATATCCGGCCTAGACACGGAGGTATTTAATAGCATGTGTCGGGATTCAATCCGAACACCATGAACATCGAAATCCGGAGCGCTACCACAAGGCCACCCTAAGCCCGCACTGGATATACGAATTGTCAAAGTGAATCGGAGTTACCGCAAAATCTGAACTATAATATGCTCACGTTTATAATACGCATGCTAGATTTTGCTTGAAATTTTCGGAAATAATTAAAATTCGACTATAGTACGAACCCATAACTTTTCGATATTTTATTTAAAAATTGCACGAATACTTATTAACATAAACAAAATTTGTGATAAAAATAAACGACAGCGACAAATTTGCTAGAAAAAAAACCTTTTAATTTTTAAATCAAAACAAACAATACTGTGAAATTATCCGTCTCAATCACTTTCACTAGAATACAGCTCATCAATTGATTGTCGTTTATTCAATGTTTAAAACTACGTTTTTTATTTGTACCCGAGTATAATATACACCCTTATTTTTGCGGGCTAAAATGTGAAAAAAAAAATGCGTATTATACTCAAGATTTTACGGTGATTTCTTTGGTACTGGTCTCTACTGTAGATCAGTATTTCTTAACCTTCCGTTAATGTGCGAACACTTGTCGAAAAAAAAAAGTTCGTTGAGGACCCTCTTTCTATCAACCCTTTTAGAGGTCAAATGGGTTCCATTTTTTTTAAATAAACAACCTATGTGTGATAAACAGCATTAATAAAAAGATACAAGTAAATTGAATGACAATAACAAATTTGACGTAAAAGTTAATTTAATAGCAAACATAAAAGCCTATGAAAACTTTAAAAAAAATAAGATTATTTGAGCTTTAAGTTCTTTACCAGCTGCAAAATTGCTGCGATTTTTGAAAAGAAAAAAAAAGATTATTTGAACTTGCATTTTCTTTACCAGATGTAAAATTGCTGCGATTCCTAAAAAAATGAGATTATTTGAGCTTGCGTTTACTCTACAAGCTGTAAAATTGCTGCGATTCCTAAGAAAAATGAGATTTTTCAGCTTGTATTTACTTTTCGAGCTATAAAATTGCTGCGATTCCTAAAAAAATGATACTATTTGAGCATGCGTATGCTTTATCAGCTGTAAAATTGCTGCGATTCCTAAACTATGCGATTATTTGATCTTGCTTTTGCTTTACCATCTGTAAAATTGCTGCGAATCCTAAAAAAAAATGACATTATTTGACCTTTCACTTGCTTTACCAGCTGTAAAATTGCTGCGATTCCTGGAAAAAAGGAGATTATTTGAGCTTGCATTTGCTTTACCATCTGTAAAATTACTGCGATTCCTAAAAAAAATGAAATTATTTCAGCTTGCATTTGCTTTACCAGCTGTAAAATTGCTGCGATTTCTAGAAAAAGGGAGATTATTTGAATTTGCATTTGTTTTACATCTGTAAAATTGCTGCGATTCCTAAAAAAAAATGATATTATTTGACCTTGCATTTGCTTTACCAGCTGTAAAATTGCTGCGATTCCTTGAAAAAAGGAGATTATTTGAGCTTTAAGTTCTTTACCAGATGTAAAATTGCTGCGATTCCTAAAAAAATGAGATTATTTGAGCTTGCGTTTACTTTACAAGCTGTAAAATTGCTGCGATTCCTAAAAAAATAAGATTATTTGAGCTTGCCTTTGCTTTACCAGCTGTAAAATTGTTGCGATTCCTAAGAAAAATGAGATTATTTGAGCTTGCATTTGCTTTACCAGGTGTAAAATTGCTGCGATTCCTAGAAAAAAGGAGATTATTTGAGCTTACATTTGTTTTACCATATGCAAAATTGCTGCGATTCCTAAAAAAAATGAAATTATTTCAGCTTGCATTTGCTTTACCAGCTGTAAAATTGCTGCGATTTCTAGAAAAAGGGAGATTATTTGAGCTTGCATTTGTTTTACATCTGTAAAATTGCTGCGATTCCTAAAAAAAAAATGAGATTTTTGAGCTTGCATTTGCTTTACCAGCTGTAAAATTGCTGCGATTCCTAAAAGAATGAGATATTTGAAATTCCATTTGCTTTAGCAGCTGTAAAATTGAAGCGATTCCTAAAAAAAATGAGATTATTTGAGCTTGCATTTGTTTTACCATCAATAAAATTGCTACGATTCCTAAAAAAAATGACATTATTTCATCTTGCATTTCCTTTACCAGCTGTTAAATTGCTGCGATTCCTAAAAAATGAGATATTTGAACTTGCATTTGTTTTAGCAGCTGTAAAATTGCTGCGATTCCTAAAAAAATAAGATTATTTGATCTTGCATTTGCTTTACCAGCTCTAAAATTGCTGCGATCCCTAAACTATGAGATTATTTGAGCTTTCATTTGCTTTACCATCTATAAAATTGCTGCGATTCCTAAAAGAGTGAGATATTTGAACTACCATTTGCTTTAGCAGCTGTAAAATTGCTGCGATTCCTAGAAAAAAGGAGATTATTTGAGCTTGCATTTGTTTTACCATCTGTAAAATTGCTGCGATTCCTAAAAAAATGAGATTATTTGATCTTGCATTTGCTTTACCAGCTGTAAAATTGCTGCGATTCCTAAAAAAAATGAGATATTTGAACTTGCATCTGCTTTAGCAGCTGTAAAATTGCTGCGATTTCTAAAAAAAATGAGATTATTTGAGCATGCATTTGCTTTATCAGGTGTAAAATTTGCTGCGATTCCTAAACTATGCGATTATTTGATCTTGCGTTTGCTTTTCCAGCTGTAAAATTGCTGCGATTCCTAAAAGAATGAGATATTTGAGCATGCATTTGCTTTATCAGCTGTAACGTTGCTGCGATTCCTAAAAAAAATGAGATTATTTGATCTTGCATTTGCTTTAGCATCTGTAAAATTGCTGCGATTCCTAAAAAAATAAGATTATTTGATCTTGCATTTACTTTACTAGTTGTAAAATTGTTGCGATTCCTAAGAAAAATGAAATTATTTGAGCTTGCATTTGCTTTACCAGGTGTAAATTGCTGCGATTCCTAAAAAAATGAGATATTTGAACTTGCATGTGATTTACCAGCTGTAAAATTGTTGCGATTCCTAAAAAAATGAGATTATTTTAGCTTGCATTTGCTTTAACAGTTGTAAAATTGCTGCATTCCTAAAAAAATGAGATTATTTGAGCTTGCATTTGCTTTACCACCTGTAAAGTTGCTGCGATTCCTAAAGAAAAATGACATTATTTGAACTTGCATTTGCTTTACGATCTGTAAAATTGCTGCGATTCCTAAAAAAAAATGAGATTATTTGAGCTTGCATTTGCTTTACCAGCTGTAAAATTGCTGCGATTCCTAAAAGAATGAGATATTTGAGAATGCATTTGCTTTATCAGCTGTAAAGTTGCTGCGATTCCTAAACTATGCGATTATTTGATCTTGCATTTGCTTTACCATCTGTAAAATTGTTTCGATTCCTAGAAAAAAGGATATTTGAGCTTGCATTTGTTTTAACATGTGTAAAATTACTGCGATTTCTAAAAAAAAATGAGATTATTTGAGCTTGCAAGTAGATAGAAAATGAGAGTTCACCGCCACGCGCGGGCATGCGGCGCAGGCGGTGCAAAGGGGGGGGCGTGGTCTCTTTGCACCGTGCTGGAGTATGTGCTCCGGGGAGCGCCACCTATAGGTCAAATATGGAACTAAATTACGTATAAGGTTACGGATCTATATTTTCAGTGCTGCCATCTATTTTATAAAAATCACAACTGAATTTTACATTTAATTTTACAGAAGATATATATTTTTAAAAGTTTGTCCTGAGCGGGGATCGAACTCTGGTCCAGCATGTTTCAAGTCCAGTGAGATAACCACTGGGCTGTCGAAGCTTGTCATTGTACGGTATTATAAGGTATTTAAAGAGTGAATATTTTAAAGGGAACTTGTGAAATATGATAGAGGATTCTGTGATATATTATTTTAATTAATTAATTAATTAATCATTTTTTTAATATAATACATACTAAGCGCCCCCTAGCGGGAAAAACTTGAACTAAACTAGAACTTTAAATATTTAAGATTGTAAAACGATTTTACGCTGTTACGAACATCTAGTGAATAAATTTAACTTTTGAAATTCTAATATCGACAATTTACGCTGCAGGCGCCATCTATTGGTAAAAATTACAACTACATTTAAAATTTAATTTTGTAAAAGGTTTTATTTTAGTTTAAATTCTAAATTAAAATATATTATTAACTTACTATTTTTTTAACGATAGTAGTAATTAGTAAAAAATAATTATAATTACTTATTATTACTTTAAAGACATATCTAATTTATAAATAATATTTGAAAAAATATTCTATTAAAAGGAGTATTTACAAGTCTTTTAACATTAAATCTATAAGAGAAGATATTAACAAGGATATTTTTACGCATAAAATTATTGAAAACAGCTGTTAATTTAAAATATCTTTAATTTTCATGCTAATATCAATTTCAAGTATAATATAACTTAGATATATCTTTAAACCCATTTAAACATAACTTGAAGATATTAAATTATACAATTACCATCTAGAACCTGAAACTTAAAACATATTATCAATTTAATAGTTTGGAAAAAGTATTTATTACAGAACATTCCATACTAGTATGAAAAAAATGAGAAATATTATTTGAACTTTGAAAAAATCATTCCATGAAAGCTAACAAGGGATATTTTTACACATGAAATTATTTAAGACAACCGTTAAGTTTAAAATATCTTTAATTTTTCTTAAGAATATTACTTTACAGTATAATATAATTTAGATAGAGCTTTGAAACCATTGTAACATTTAGTATAGAAAAAATTATTATTTGATCTTACCTTGAAAAACATTCCATGAAAGCTAACAAGGGATATTTTTAGACATAAAATTATTTAAACAAAGCGGGAATTCCCCAGTAGAGTTATTTTTTCCTTTTAATATTAGAAATAAAAACTGAAATATGATTCAATCTAGATAATTATTTAAATTAAATACACATAACATACCAATCCATACTATTAAATCTACAAGAGAAGATATTAAATTTACGCTAAAAAAATTTTTTAATTGTCGACATATACATACTGCAATAGTCTACATTATTATCAAAAAGTTCATTGAATTATATTCTATAACAGAGAGAATATTTTTATGAATTTACTAGAATTAATTTTCAAAAATAAATATAACGTCATCTATTGATTAAAAATGAAACTTAGAAAATTTAATACATGGTTTTGAGTATATTTTTCAAAACTTTAAATATTTTTAGTCGAAGGGCTTATTTTCAGGACTTTAAAATTGTTTTGCTATGTTTTTTAACGTGATATATAATTTTACATAGATACATTCGCAAAATAATACAAAATAATAAGAAATTTTTACATACATAGACTAAAACGAATATTTTTTTTCTTTTACTTGATATTTTTACACATGAAATTATTTTACAACAAGCGTTAAGTTTAAAATATCTATAATTTTTCTTAAGAATATTACTTTGCAGTATAATATAATTTAGATAGAGCTTTGAATCCATTGTAACATTTAGTATAGAAAAAATTATTATTTAATCTTACCTTGAAAAACATTCCATGAAAGCTAACAAGGGATATTTTTAGACATGAAATTATTTACGACAAGCGTTATGTTTAAAATATCTTTAATTTTTCTTAAGAATATTACTTTGCAGTATAATATAATTTAGATAGAGCTTTAAAACCATTGTAACATTTAGTATAGAAAAATTATTATTTAATCTTACCTTGAAAGGCATTCCATGAAAGCTAACAAGGGATATTTTTAGACATAAAATTATTTAAACAAAGCGGGAATTCCCCAGTAGAGTTATTTTTTCCTTTTAATATTAGAAATAAAAACTGAAATATGATTCAATCTAGATAATTATTTAAATTAAATACACATAACATACCAATCCATACTATTAAATCTGCAAGAGAAGGTATCAAATTTATCTCGCGATGTTAATAGAGAAGATTCTTACATTATCTGAAATAATACAGACTTTATCATGTTTAGAAGATATTTACAAGAGTTCATTTTAGAATTAAATGAATCATGGTTTGAATCCTACAACAGTAGGGGGTATATGCAAACATGAAGACTTTAAATTATACAATTACCATCTAGAACCTGAAACTTAAAAATATATGCATCAATTTAAGCATCTTTATATAGTTTATGTACAGTTTTGAATATATTTCAAACCTTAAACGTTTTTCCAACTTTGAAACTATATTATAAGTTAAGACGCTTACTAAAATTAAAAAACATTTTATAGAGGTAAAGACTTGAAAGATAAAATTTACAAGTTTTAATCCTAAATATTATATTTTATCCAGAAATGTAGACTATTAATATATGATTTTAAACCTAACATGCTTTCAACGATTACCTAAATTGCGATATAATGTTAAATTCCACAGATTATTTCACAGATTTTAAGATATTTATTTAACCTAAGATGTTTATAAATCCTATCCAAATTGGAATAGTGTTTGCATATCATCATAAACAACTAAATATTATCATTTTCATGGGTTTTAAGGTATTTATTCAACATAAGATGTTTATAAATCCTACCTAAATTGGAATAGTTTCTGCATATCAACATAGACTGCGTAAACAACCAAATATTAACTTAATTTAAGTAAGAGCATATAATTTCCTTTTTGATAACTTAAATATATATATATATATCATACATGTTGCTAAATTAAAATTCTTGTTATACTTTCGTATAAGATAGTTTTTTTTTTACATACAAGAACAGAAATAATATAGACTTTATTATGTTTAGAAGATTTGCAGATATTTAAAGCAGTTCACTTAACTTTAGAAGTAAATGGATCAGAGTTTGAATTCTACTGCAATAGAGGTAGTTTAACTTCACAATTATAATCTAAACAGATAACAAATCTTTGAAAAAAATATTCTATAAAAAGCAATAAAATATATTATGGAAACTTCAAATTAATTTATGATAGGTTTCATTAAATATTCTGCAAACGCTATGAAACATTTCGTATAGAAAATAATTACCATTTGATCTTACCTTTAAAATCTATAGTTTATGCAGTTAATTCATATAATTTTTTACAAAAACAAGCTTTAACTGCATAAGAAGATACTATATTTGTCCCGCACATACATATAAACTTAAAACATATTAAAACTTACTAGTTCCCTTATAAAGGTTTCAAGACTTTAAAAAATTTTTTACTATGTTTTAAATCTAATCTATAATTTTACATAGATATAACCATTAATAAATTGTTTTACATAGAAAAAAGCATACATCGCACCTAAAATTTTAGTTTTCTTAACAAAATAACCTGCAAAACTTTCATCGAAACAAATGCTTATTATGTTAAAAAAATCAAACACCTATTGATATTACTTTGAAATATTATGCAAATAATAACTTTGAATAAGTTTTACATCAGAAATTATTTTCCGACAATTGTTAAAAAAAAAATTTATACTATAAGTTTAAAACGCTTCCTAACACTTAAAATTTTATCATTCTATAAGGAGTATAATTTCTTTTAAAACATGCATAAACATCTATATATTAACATAATTTACATAATAGCATATGACTTCCTTTTAATAACATAAATATACATATCATAAATGTTGCTAAATTAAAATTCATTATATACTTTCGTATAAGATAGTTTTCTACATGCAATTACCCAAAATATTTTATCCATACAGCAACAGAAATAATACAGACTTTATCATGTTTAGAAGATATTTACATGAGTTCATTTTAGAAGTAAATTGACCAAGGTTTAAATCTTACAGCGGTAGGGGTATACGCAGACAATATTTTTATATGAGAACCTACTTACAATAGATCTTAAAATTAAAATAAGTTTTGTTAAGAATAAAACTCTGCTGTAGATTTTATAATCTAAGCATATACCACACTGTCATAGTTAACATTTTCAAAACTTAATGGTTTAAAATATATTATTATAAAACATATAAAATACTTACGGCATTAGTAGAAATATTCTGCATTGGAAAAAAATCTGGAGCTTATAATTAGCCATACTTCTAAAACGAGACCCAATTGAAAAATATACAAGTCACGTTAGTTAATCTTGATTATCTGCGGTTAATTTTCCGTTACAGTCACAGTTATCTTCTCAAAATGAATCAATGATAAGATAATTATTTTGCTATCATTTAACGAATCGTTCACGTTCCTTTTATTTTATTTGTCAAGAGTTGCCAAGAGTTGGCAACGATTGTAGAACGACTTTCAAAAATCTAACCCCTAGTGTTTACACGAGAAGTAGATTGTTATTATCTTATACACGAGAGTATACTGTGGGAAAAGATCAGATAATATGTTTAATCAAAGTTAAACAATTGATACACGTTTTGCTAACCAAAACTTTATTCGATAGGTTAATTTTCAAATCTGAAACAAGCTTTGCTAACTGCTAATACAGTTTATTAATGTTGTTAATAGAGTTTTTAATAACGAAGTTGTTCGATTAATGCTTGCAAAACTGCAACTACTAAGTTGATCGAATATATATTAAATTGTATTAAGTTAAAATTCTAGTTCTCACATGAAAAAACATTATGCAACATAAGTATTAAAATTAAGTCTTTAACATATTCTATAAAAAGTAATGAAATATACTATGGAGACACTTACCCATTGTTGCTAAGCTTGGCATTAATTAATAAAATAATTATAAAGATCTATTAATAATACTTTGAAATATTCTGTAAAAGGTAACTTAGAATAATTTTTAAACATGATTATTCTATAAAAAATACAATATTATCAGTAACAGCAGCAGATAGTATATTCAAGATTATTGAAAACAACGTAACAGAGAATAAAATTTTAGATTATAAAGCAACAAAGGCTAATTTTCAAATGTACACTGTCAACCTCTACTATCAGTATTTTACGATTCATTGAAGTGGAAGTTATAGTTAAGTTCTTATTCTCACTTAACATTTTAATAACTTAAAAGTTTAACGTTGTATTGTACAACCGACACTCATCAAAATAATATAAATTGCTAGTAATCTTATCTAATGACGAAATAAAATAAACTATGAGTCATAGAAACTTATCTTATCTGATATAGCGATTCATTCGACAGTCGCTTGCTAGATTTTCAATCGGAGAGGGCTGTTTTAGAGTGCTTGTGCTGTTTATCTGTTAGATTATGAAACCTGCATTTAAAAAAATGAAGGAACAGCTTGTTCCCGAAAAAGATTGGTATGAGCAAAATTATGAAAATACAGATTTTTGCATGCATAATTTTGCTGAAGGAATCTTAAATGTTTTAAAAATTGAACAGAGAAAAAAAGAAGTTAATTGCTTCGGCCCATCAATGATAAAATATTTCAATCTTGGATGTAATATTCTTGGATGTAATGTTTTTGCAACTGTCCACATACATATCAGTGGTGCAGCAGTCCACATCGCTAAATTTAAAGAAAGTCACCTACATAAACTTCAAAGGGAAAAAGGAGTGTCAATGCATGGAGATACCTGGATTGAATTTAATAAGAAACTTCCTACCATCTCAACTGAATATAAAGACACTTCATGTATTGCAAACAACGAAATAATCGCTATTATAGATCAGGAAGTGTGTATTCTACAGGGGATGTATCGCATGAAAAATGCTAATTATGACTTAGATTCCGGAATTAAGTTGAATAGATATGAACTAAAACAACTTTGTGATTATGCTTCAGACATTACAGACTGTGTCGAACACACAATTTTATGTCGTACTTTGCCTCACATTCTACAAGAAAATATTGCCGATTCCATCTCCGATTGTTTTAAAGAACATTGTAATGTAGATGATGCGCTTGAAAATTTTTTCAGATGTGTTAAACAAGAACTGTTCAATGTATGTCATAAACTGTTTAAATGTGAAGGATGTATTATGAACCACCCCTCCCAATATCAACATTTGTGTCTAAAAAGCAGTGCTTTAGAAAAATATAAGAGTCTTGGTAAAATACCAATTTTTCATATAAGTATTCAAGATATTGTTAAAAATATATGTGATACATATTGTACATGTGCATACATTAATACTGAAATTTTTAAAAATCTTTGCGTCGATGATTTTAAATACTATTTCGAAAACGGAATAGTTAAAGTGTAAATACTTTTGGATTATTCTAATGATCTGAAATTTCACTCTAAGGAATATCTTCAAGAATTGTAAGAATTTTTTTAGATATGTTAAATAAAGGTTGCTTTAAGGATGAATTATTCCATTTTTTGAAAAATTATTAATATATCTTTAAATTATAATAAATATTTTTTGATATCATTAAATAATTTTTAAGACATCATTTGCATTAAAACACACATAGACTAAAAAAATGGAATAATTCATCCTTAAAGCAACCTTTATTTAACATATCTAAAAAAATTCTTACAATTTAATTACTTTTAATTTAAAATCATCGACGCAAAGATTTTTAAAAATTTCAGTATTAATGTATGCACATGTACAATATGTATCACATATATTTTTAACAATATCTTGAATACTTATATGAAAAATTGGTATTTTACCAAGACTCTTATATTTTTCTAAAGCACTGCTTTTTAGACACAAATGTTGATATTGGGAGGGGTGGTTCATAATACATCCTTCACATTTAAACAGTTTATGACATACATTGAACAGTTCTTGTTTAACACATCTGAAAAAATTTTCAAGCGCATCATCTACATTACAATGTTCTTTAAAACAATCGGAGATGGAATCGGCAATATTTTCTTGTAGAATGTGAGGCAAAGTACGACATAAAATTGTGTGTTCGACACAGTCTGTAATGTCTGAAGCATAATCACAAAGTTGTTTTAGTTCATATCTATTCAACTTAATTCCGGAATCTAAGTCATAATTAGCATTTTTCATGCGATACATCCCCTGTAGAATACACACTTCCTGATCTATAATAGCGATTATTTCGTTGTTTGCAATACATGAAGTGTCTTTATATTCAGTTGAGATGGTAGGAAGTTTCTTATTAAATTCAATCCAGGTATCTCCATGCATTGACACTCCTTTTTCCCTTTGAAGTTTATGTAGGTGACTTTCTTTAAATTTAGCGATGTGGACTGCTGCACCACTGATATGTATGTGGACAGTTGCAAAAACATTACATCCAAGAATATTACATCCAAGATTGAAATATTTTATCATTGATGGGCCGAAGCAATTAACTTCTTTTTTTCTCTGTTCAATTTTTAAAACATTTAAGATTCCTTCAGCAAAATTATGCATGCAAAAATCTGTATTTTCATAATTTTGCTCATACCAATCTTTTTCGGGAACAAGCTGTTCCTTCATTTTTTTAAATGCAGGTTTCATAATCTAACAGATAAACAGCACAAGCACTCTAAAACAGCCCTCTCCGATTGAAAATCTAGCAAGCGACTGTCGAATGAATCGCTATATCAGATAAGATAAGCTTCTATGACTCATAGTTTATTTTATTTCGTCATTAGATAAGATTACTAGCAATTTATATTATTTTGATGAGTGTCGGTTGTACAATACAACGTTAAACTTTTAAGTTATTAAAATGTTAAGTGAGAATAAGAACTTAACTATAACTTCCACTTCAATGAATCGTAAAATACTGATAGTAGAGGTTGACAGTGTACATTTGAAAATTAGCCTTTGTTGCTTTATAATCTAAAATTTTATTCTCTGTTACGTTGTTTTCAATAATCTTGAATATACTATCTGCTGCTGTTACTGATAATATTGTATTTTTTATAGAATAATCATGTTTAAAAATTATTCTAAGTTACCTTTTACAGAATATTTCAAAGTATTATTAATAGATCTTTATAATTATTTTATTAATTAATGCCAAGCTTAGCAACAATGGGTAAGTGTCTCCATAGTATATTTCATTACTTTTTATAGAATATGTTAAAGACTTAATTTTAATACTTATGTTGCATAATGTTTTTTCATGTGAGAACTAGAATTTTAACTTAATACAATTTAATATATATTCGATCAACTTAGTAGTTGCAGTTTTGCAAGCATTAATCGAACAACTTCGTTATTAAAAACTCTATTAACAACATTAATAAACTGTATTAGCAGTTAGCAAAGCTTGTTTCAGATTTGAAAATTAACCTATCGAATAAAGTTTTGGTTAGCAAAACGTGTATCAATTGTTTAACTTTGATTAAACATATTATCTGATCTTTTCCCACAGTATACTCTCGTGTATAAGATAATAACAATCTACTTCTCGTGTAAACACTAGGGGTTAGATTTTTGAAAGTCGTTCTACAATCGTTGCCAACTCTTGGCAACTCTTGACAAATAAAATAAAAGGAACGTGAACGATTCGTTAAATGATAGCAAAATAATTATCTTATCATTGATTCATTTTGAGAAGATAACTGTGACTGTAACGGAAAATTAACCGCAGATAATCAAGATTAACTAACGTGACTTGTATATTTTTCAACTGGGTCTCGTTTTAGAAGTATGGCTAATTATAAGCTCCAGATTTTTTTCCAATGCAGAATATTTCTACTAATGCCGTAAGTATTTTATATGTTTTATAATAATATATTTTAAACCATTAAGTTTTGAAAATGTTAACTATGACAGTGTGGTATATGCTTAGATTATAAAATCTACAGCAGAGTTTTATTCTTAACAAAACTTATTTTAATTTTAAGATCTATTGTAAGTAGGTTCTCATATAAAAATATTGTCTGCGTATACCCCTACCGCTGTAAGATTTAAACCTTGGTCAATTTACTTCTAAAATGAACTCATGTAAATATCTTCTAAACATGATAAAGTCTGTATTATTTCTGTTGCTGTATGGATAAAATATTTTGGGTAATTGCATGTAGAAAACTATCTTATACGAAAGTATATAATGAATTTTAATTTAGCAACATTTATGATATGTATATTTATGTTATTAAAAGGAAGTCATATGCTATTATGTAAATTATGTTAATATATAGATGTTTATGCATGTTTTAAAAGAAATTATACTCCTTATAGAATGATAAAATTTTAAGTGTTAGGAAGCGTTTTAAACTTATAGTATAAATTTTTTTTTAACAATTGTCGGAAAATAATTTCTGATGTAAAACTTATTCAAAGTTATTATTTGCATAATATTTCAAAGTAATATCAATAGGTGTTTGATTTTTTTAACATAATAAACATTTGTTTCGATGAAAGTTTTGCAGGTTATTTTGTTAAGAAAACTAAAATTTTAGGTGCGATGTATGCTTTTTTCTATGTAAAACAATTTATTAATGGTTATATCTATGTAAAATTATAGATTAGATTTAAAACATAGTAAAAAATTTTTTAAAGTCTTGAAACCTTTATAAGGGAACTAGTAAGTTTTAATATGTTTTAAGTTTATATGTATGTGCGGGACAAATATAGTATCTTCTTATGCAGTTAAAGCTTGTTTTTGTAAAAAATTATATGAATTAACTGCATAAACTATAGATTTTAAAGGTAAGATCAAATGGTAATTATTTTCTATACGAAATGTTTCATAGCGTTTGCAGAATATTTAATGAAACCTATCATAAATTAATTTGAAGTTTCCATAATATATTTTATTGCTTTTTATAGAATATTTTTTTTCAAAGATTTGTTATCTGTTTAGATTATAATTGTGAAGTTAAACTACCTCTATTGCAGTAGAATTCAAACTCTGATCCATTTACTTCTAAAGTTAAGTGAACTGCTTTAAATATCTGCAAATCTTCTAAACATAATAAAGTCTATATTATTTCTGTTCTTGTATGTAAAAAAAAAACTATCTTATACGAAAGTATAACAAGAATTTTAATTTAGCAACATGTATGATATATATATATATATATTTAAGTTATCAAAAAGGAAATTATATGCTCTTATTTAAATTAAGTTAATATTTGGTTGTTTACGCAGTCTATGTTGATATGCAGAAACTATTCCAATTTAGGTAGGATTTATAAACATCTTATGTTGAATAAATACCTTAAAACCCATGAAAATGATAATATTTAGTTGTTTATGATGATATGCAAACACTATTCCAATTTGGATAGGATTTATAAACATCTTAGGTTAAATAAATATCTTAAAATCTGTGAAATAATCTGTGGAATTTAACATTATATCGCAATTTAGGTAATCGTTGAAAGCATGTTAGGTTTAAAATCATATATTAATAGTCTACATTTCTGGATAAAATATAATATTTAGGATTAAAACTTGTAAATTTTATCTTTCAAGTCTTTACCTCTATAAAATGTTTTTTAATTTTAGTAAGCGTCTTAACTTATAATATAGTTTCAAAGTTGGAAAAACGTTTAAGGTTTGAAATATATTCAAAACTGTACATAAACTATATAAAGATGCTTAAATTGATGCATATATTTTTAAGTTTCAGGTTCTAGATGGTAATTGTATAATTTAAAGTCTTCATGTTTGCATATACCCCCTACTGTTGTAGGATTCAAACCATGATTCATTTAATTCTAAAATGAACTCTTGTAAATGTCTTCTAAACATGATAAAGTCTGTATTATTTCAGATAATGTAAGAATCTTCTCTATTAACATCGCGAGATAAATTTGATACCTTCTCTTGCAGATTTAATAGTATGGATTGGTATGTTATGTGTATTTAATTTAAATAATTATCTAGATTGAATCATATTTCAGTTTTTATTTCTAATATTAAAAGGAAAAAATAACTCTACTGGGGAATTCCCGCTTTGTTTAAATAATTTTATGTCTAAAAATATCCCTTGTTAGCTTTCATGGAATGCCTTTCAAGGTAAGATTAAATAATAATTTTTCTATACTAAATGTTACAATGGTTTTAAAGCTCTATCTAAATTATATTATACTGCAAAGTAATATTCTTAAGAAAAATTAAAGATATTTTAAACATAACGCTTGTCGTAAATAATTTCATGTCTAAAAATATCCCTTGTTAGCTTTCATGGAATGTTTTTCAAGGTAAGATTAAATAATAATTTTTTCTATACTAAATGTTACAATGGATTCAAAGCTCTATCTAAATTATATTATACTGCAAAGTAATATTCTTAAGAAAAATTATAGATATTTTAAACTTAACGCTTGTTGTAAAATAATTTCATGTGTAAAAATATCAAGTAAAAGAAAAAAAATATTCGTTTTAGTCTATGTATGTAAAAATTTCTTATTATTTTGTATTATTTTGCGAATGTATCTATGTAAAATTATATATCACGTTAAAAAACATAGCAAAACAATTTTAAAGTCCTGAAAATAAGCCCTTCGACTAAAAATATTTAAAGTTTTGAAAAATATACTCAAAACCATGTATTAAATTTTCTAAGTTTCATTTTTAATCAATAGATGACGTTATATTTATTTTGAAAATTAATTCTAGTAAATTCATAAAAATATTCTCTCTGTTATAGAATATAATTCAATGAACTTTTTGATAATAATGTAGACTATTGCAGTATGTATATGTCGACAATTAAAAAATTTTTTTAGCGTAAATTTAATATCTTCTCTTGTAGATTTAATAGTATGGATTGGTATGTTATGTGTATTTAATTTAAATAATTATCTAGATTGAATCATATTTCAGTTTTTATTTCTAATATTAAAAGGAAAAAATAACTCTACTGGGGAATTCCCGCTTTGTTTAAATAATTTTATGTCTAAAAATATCCCTTGTTAGCTTTCATGGAATGTTTTTCAAGGTAAGATCAAATAATAATTTTTTCTATACTAAATGTTACAATGGTTTGAAAGCTCTATCTAAATTATATTATACTGTAAAGTAATATTCTTAAGAAAAATTAAAGATATTTTAAACATAACGCTTGTCGTAAATAATTTCATGTCTAAAAATATCCCTTGTTAGCTTTCATGGAATGTTTTTCAAGGTAAGATTAAATAATAATTTTTTCTATACTAAATGTTACAATGGATTCAAAGCTCTATCTAAATTATATTATACTGCAAAGTAATATTCTTAAGAAAAATTATAGATATTTTAAACTTAACGCTTGTTGTAAAATATTTTCATGTGTAAAAATATCAAGTAAAAGAAAAAAAATATTCGTTTTAGTCTATGTATGTAAAAATTTCTTATTATTTTGTATTATTTTGCGAATGTATCTATGTAAAATTATATATCACGTTAAAAAACATAGCAAAACAATTTTAAAGTCCTGAAAATAAGCCCTTCGACTAAAAATATTTAAAGTTTTGAAAAATATACTCAAAACCATGTATTAAATTTTCTAAGTTTCATTTTTAATCAATAGATGACGTTATATTTATTTTTGATAATTAATTCTAGTAAATTCATAAAAATATTCTCTCTGTTATAGAATATAATTCAATGAACTTTTTGATAATAATGTAGACTATTGCAGTATGTATATGTCGACAATTAAAAAATTTTTTTAGCGTAAATTTAATATCTTCTCTTGTAGATTTAATAGTATGGATTGGTATGTTATGTGTATTTAATTTAAATAATTATCTAGATTGAATCATATTTCAGTTTTTATTTCTAATATTAAAAGGAAAAAATAACTCTACTGGGGAATTCCCGCTTTGTTTAAATAATTTTATGTCTAAAAATATCCCTTGTTAGCTTTCATGGAATGTTTTTCAAGGTAAGATCAAATAATAATTTTTTCTATACTAAATGTTACAATGGTTTCAAAGCTCTATCTAAATTATATTATACTGTAAAGTAATATTCTTAAGAAAAATTAAAGATATTTTAAACTTAACGGTTGTCTTAAATAATTTCATGTGTAAAAATATCCCTTGTTAGCTTTCATGGAATGATTTTTTCAAAGTTCAAATAATATTTCTCATTTTTTTCATACTAGTATGGAATGTTCTGTAATAAATACTTTTTCCAAACTATTAAATTGATAATATGTTTTAAGTTTCAGGTTCTAGATGGTAATTGTATAATTTAATGTCTTCAAGTTATGTTTAAATGGGTTTAAAGATATATCTAAGTTATATTATACTTGAAATTGATATTAGCATGAAAATTAAAGATATTTTAAATTTAACAGCTGTTTTCAATAATTTTATGCGTAAAAATATCCTTGCTAATATCTTCTCTTATAGATTTAATGTTAAAAGACTTGTAAATACTCCTTTTAATAGAATATTTTTTCAAATATTATTTATAAATTAGATATGTCTTTAAAGTAATAATAAGTAATTATAATTATTTTTTACTAATTACTACTATCGTTAAAAAAATAGTAAGTTAATAATATATTTTAATTTAGAATTTAAACTAAAATAAAACCTTTTACAAAATTAAATTTTAAATGTAGTTGTAATTTTTACCAATAGATGGCGCCTGCAGCGTAAATTGTCGATATTAGAATTTCAAAAGTTAAATTTATTCACTAGATGTTCGTAACAGCGTAAAATCGTTTTACAATCTTAAATATTTAAAGTTCTAGTTTAGTTCAAGTTTTTCCCGCTAGGGGGCGCTTAGTATGTATTATATTAAAAAAATGATTAATTAATTAATTAATTAAAATAATATATCACAGAATCCTCTATCATATTTCACAAGTTCCCTTTAAAATATTCACTCTTTAAATACCTTATAATACCGTACAATGACAAGCTTCGACAGCCCAGTGGTTATCTCACTGGACTTGAAACATGCTGGACCAGAGTTCGATCCCCGCTCAGGACAAACTTTTAAAAATATATATCTTCTGTAAAATTAAATGTAAAATTCAGTTGTGATTTTTATAAAATAGATGGCAGCACTGAAAATATAGATCCGTAACCTTATACGTAATTTAGTTCCATATTTGACCTATAGGTGGCGCTCCCCGGAGCACATACTCCAGCACGGTGCAAAGAGACCACGCCCCCCCTTTGCACCGCCTGCGCCGCCGCGCAGCCGCGACCACTCGTGCGCCGCATGCGCGCGCGTGGCGGTGAACTCTCATTTTCTATCTACTCTTGCATTTGCTTTACCAGCTGTAAAATTGCTGCAATTCCTAAAAGAATGAGATATTTGAACTTGCATTTGGTTTAGCAGCTGTAAAATTGCTGCAATTCCTAGAAAAAAGGAGTTTATTTGAGCTTGCGTTTGTTTTACCATCTGTAAAATTGGTGAGATTCCTAAAAAAAATGATATTATTTGATCTTGCATTTGCTTTACCAGGTGTAAAATTGCTGCGATTCCTAAAAAAAGGAGATATTTGAACTTGCATTTGATTTACCAGCTGTAAAATTGTTGCGATTCCTAAAAAAATGAGTTTATTTGAGCTTTCATTTGCTTTACCATCTGTAAAATTGCTGCGATTCCTAAAAAAAAATGATTGATTCGTACGTATCCAAGCGAGTAAAATTGTAATTTTTTTAATAAATGCGAAATTTTTTAAATTTATATTTTTTTGCGAATAAATGCGAAATTTTATATATTGTATTTTTTTGTTGCGAAATTCCGATATTATTTATGTGAGATTTACGTATCCCTACTTATAATGCATACTCCAGGGGCGGGTTGCCCGCCCCTGGAGCGGGCGCTGCCCCTGATTTGTTGCTGAGTGTAAATTACTAAAGTCGAACCCCGGTATAACGAACTTCAAGGGACCAAAGGTTTTGTTCACTTTATCCGGTGGTTCGCTATATATGAACCATTAAGAAAAATGCTAGAGTTCACAAAATGTATAACTCATTAGTTGCAATGTGTATTCAATAATGATGTATTGCAAAAATAATAAAATCTATTAATAATAATCATTAATGAGTTAAATCGACTAAAAGCGATTACATTAAACTGAAACAATACAGTCGAACCCGGAATATAACGAACTCACTCATATAACGAGCGAAAATTTTGGTCCCGCTGTTTTCCTATTGTACGTAATTAAATTAGTATTGTGTCAGTTTAATGTAATTGATTTTAGTCGATTTAACTCATTAATGATAATTTTTAATAGATTTTATCATTTTTTAATACATCATTATTGAATACACATTGCAACTAATGAGTTATATATCTTGTGAACTCTAGCATTTTTCTTAACGGTTCGGATATAGCGAACCACCTGATAAAGCGAAAATAACCTTTGGTCCCTTGCAGTTCATTATAACTGGGTTCGACTGTACAAATTAAATTACGTACAATAAGAAAACGGCGGAACCAAAATTTTCGTTCGTTATATCCACTAGTTCGTCATAAACCGGGTTCGCTATAACGGGGATCGACTGTACTAATTTCGTTACACCCCAATTCCAGAAATGACACCCATATGCGACAAATTTGAAATGCGTATTCTATGTCGATTAAAAATTTAATACCTTAGTCGACTTAAAATTTTCAGTGCTTGCATTCACACATGAAAGAAAAAGAGGGCTTTTAAAAAAGAAGGTGCTAAATGAATCGTAGCTAGAGATGCGACATCGATGTCGATGTTTTGATAAAAACATCGATTTATTGAAGTCGATTTTTTTTAAACATCGATGTTTTGTGCTCGATATTTCACGTTGTATTGATGGATTTTTTTTAATGAAAACGTGCCATAATAAAAAAAACCCGCAGCATATTTTTCACACTCAATAAATGTAAGTTTGAATTCTGAAAATAATGAATACAAAAGGAGGAACGATACCTTAGGAACGAGACAAATGCAATTTACATCCAATGAACCAATCAGAGCGCTTGGAATGTTTTCGACACTCCAGAACCTTCCATGGGGTTTCCTTTTATAAATAGTATAAACATGAGCGGCCATTTAAGTTTTTGTTTTGTTCTGGTATTATAAGTTAACGTTAATTAATATTAAGATGCCTCTCAAAAGTACCGTTACTAAGCCAGTTTTAAAGAATGGATGTTCGTGAACATCGATGGTTTTGGAGCGATGTTTTATTTGCATCGATGTTTCAATACATTGATGTTTTATTGTCGATGTCGCATCCATAATCGTAGCTGCATAACAGTATTTCGATTTAAAAATTTCTACTGGGAGAAACTTGAACAAACGGCAGGAATTTGGACCGTTATAATAGGCAACATCAGATAAATAAGAAAAAAAATATACAGAGATTGCTTAGATGTCCACTCCTATTTTCCCCTTTAAAAATATGGGGGGTGGGGGAAATAGCTAGCGGAAGTTTTTATTTCTTAGTAATTCCAGGAAAGAGTGAACCTACAGTTTCATTCTTTGGTTTCTGAAAGGATACTTATGAACGTCGCTGGAAAAAAAATTCTCACTCTACTGTTCATTCAAAAATACGGTGGGTAGACAAAAATGATTAGACAAAGAGACAAGTGGGTGTTTGTTCATATCTTTATTATCGGATTCAAACGTTTTATACCCCACCCATTCTGTTAGACAATAAGGTACCAAATATTTATGTTATGTAACTTAATAAGATTTTTGCTTTTACCAGTAAAGAATCCGAATCAAACATTTTGCGATACAGTCAATGAGAAGCCATTAATCGATAAATATTTTCTGCGTTATCATATATTACTTGAAAAGGAAAATCATCCCAACCAATCAAAAGTCTGAGTCAAAAGCTTTGTAACGCAATCAGTCCGTAAGTTAACAAGCTACCAAAGATTACGAATATGAAACTCTTTTTCAAATCAGTAAAACCCCCGACGGTGAGAGCAATGGGTTTTTTCTTCATCATCAACTCCATTAGCTTGTGTAATAAACTGTGTTGTGTTTGAAGACACTGAAGAGCATTGTCTTCGTATATCTCGTGCAAAATATTTTTCAGATTCTCCATTTCTTCAGGTATCCTTGCCGCCAGATACACGGTTATGGTGAAGTAAAACATGTTGAGGCCCAACGTTACTTCTATATCAATCTTGGCGAAATCGCTAATGTTTTCAATTATGAGCATAGCAGATAACATGAATATCATCACGACATGTTTCAGAACTAAAAAAACACGAATGAAGAAAACGACGCTTTTAAAAGGTCCGTGCAACGCCACACTGTGAAACACTTCTGCAGTAAGTTGCTCGCTACATCCATCTTAGAGTTGTAGAAAAATTCCTTTCTATTACTTTGTATTTTATGTCTGACAGATGATATGATATTTCTCCACTTGTAACAAACAGCACAGAAAACGCAGTTCTGGACCACGGGTATTACGCTGTTTATTGCAATGTACATTATATAAGTGATGAAACAAACAGAAATGGTTGAACGACGATCATAAAAAGTGAACAAGGTGTAGTAATCGCAAAGGTGTTTACCATAGACAAAATAGATAAATGGTGATGCCAACTGTGATATAATTGTGAATGACATGATGGTATACATTATATAGTATGCAACGTTCGATTTACTGCCGGTTGAAAGACAGTATATTTCTTTTCTCAGTATTTTAAGCTTGCCAGATTTCCTTAATAAACAAATGTGCATAAAAACGGAGGTGAAAAAAGATAAAATAGAAGTTGAAGTATAATATGACCACTTGGTATATAATAAGTATTTTAAAATCAGCGACATGGACCATAATGCAGATATGGTGAAAAAAATAAAGAAAAGTATCTTGATTTTGTTTCTTTTTCTTGCAGTACTGGAATTAATCCCCATAATTTGCAGTAAAAACCAAAAAAATTGCAGTTCCTCTTTTTTATTTGATAAATACACAATTGCCATACTTATTCTATTTCACTTTTGAGGTCTCACTCGAGTCAAACTGTCGCACTGATCGTAATATTGAAAGTAAGTGACAATATTCTAATTACTTCAATGAACTGTGCATGTTTACGACGCTATTACATTAAAATAGAGAAAACATTCCTGAACACAAAATAATGCAAAATATGACTTAAAAATGACGTTATTGCCTATTCACCAATAGGTACGATACTGTGGTTTACGTAATTGATGGACATATTTGTAAACAATATATATATATATATATATATTTATATACATATATTTTGTCGATTCATATCCCAAACACATTTCCTATTTATCAGATTATGTATGAACATAATATATAAATATCATTGCTAAAAGGTTCCGCGTACTGTCATAGCCCCCGGCATCACATTAGAGTTTTTCTTTCGTATCCATGAACATTTGCCTGATCTGCAGGGCAGGCGTTATGAATTCGGATCACCTCCTAACTTGCCATGGACTTATCAGAATCTCCCAGAGACACGGAGACATCAGCAAATTGTTTTTGGGATGCAAGGGCCAGTATGAACTCTCTTTGTGACTGAACTTTTCTATATTGTATGCTATTCTAGTTTATTTTGTTTCTAGTTTTTATTGATTTCTGGAATAAAGCCATATATAACACACGCACACTTTTCTATCCGTTTGCAATCGATTTAAACTTATTCCTTTAGAGAGATGAAAAACTCCTGATGTAAATAATCTCAAATCTGAATGTTCAATTTCTAGTGACTTTTGGTTTGGGTACAGTTGCAGATCCTCGAAATTATCAAAATACCTGCTTAAAACATATGCAAGTATATGTATTTTTTAATGTGCGAATTTAATTATAAACATTTCTGAGAATTACCAGGCATTCCACTTTCAATCGCTCATAACTTTTTCAGTACATGTATATTCCTGGCTTGTTTTATTTATTTTCCCTTGGTAAAGTCAGGTACTGACATTCTTTGATATGCATTAAAATATATTGCACAGTCAGTTACTTAACAAAAACACTGAAACGTGTGAGAAGGGAAAGTTAATGTAGGTTCTTCTAACACCGCACTATTCTCTCACGTCTTTTTGACTCTGGTATGGTGAATTTTCAGTTTCTCTAATTCCCTATTTTATGACTGAACATTTGCTAGTTTTTACTTTCAGATGTTGCTATAGAAACTAAATCATAAAAATAAAATATTAATTCACCTTCTCTCTTCTGAAAAAATTTTCTGAAAAAATTTTCTGAAAAATGAAGCAATAGAATATTTTGACAGTGTTCGTCAGACACGAAATTTTTAAGAGAATTGTTTTTGTCAAAATACATAAAATCATAATAAAGAAATTACCTTTAGAGATATCTTGTCGATAAAATTTCATTTGTCTAATGAAATGATACGTATTTATTATATTGATTTTGAGCTGTAAGGAAAGAGAAAGGACCAAGCAATTCTGGAAATCTTTCATAAGGAAATTAAATGTATCGCCGCAAAGTACTGTAGAAAATGTCAATCAAATAATGGGATATTTACCCCCAGAAAGAGTAAACCCTAGCCCGCATTTTCCCCATTGTGGGATTGACTTTTGCGGTCCTTTCTTCATCCAGTACAAAAACGATTGAAAAGTAAGAATATTAGAAATTAAAACCTTATCAGGTGTTGTTACCCGATTAAGTTCGGAAACTTTCCTCTTCCAATAGAAGAAAATTTATAATTTGTAATTTTCAAACTGTCATTTGCATTATTAATATTTACATATTGTCATATGTATAGTGTACCTTGGAAGTAATTTTAATGTATACCATTTGTTTATTTAGCATTGTGTATCCTTATACTATTGAATGTTGGTACATGTCAATGGGGGCCAGTATGTTACGACTTACCTTGGCATTAGTAAAAGCCGGGCAACCTTGGTGCGCCACTAGAAAATCTTTGATGTTTGCTGATGGCAACATTACAGTATCTGAAACTGTTCTGAGTAGTCGCATTTTAGGATTAGTGGTATTGGTCAATTCTTTGCTTCGGTTATATAGGTAACCAAATGACTATAGTGTCATATTGATGGAAATATTTGTATATAATGTACATCATCACCAATAGTAGCTCGCCGACCATAGGCGAAGGTTGTTGAACATTATGGTCTGTCTGGATAAATGATTGTTCATCGCAGTATGGTCTGCATTGGTCATGCAATAGGACAAACTATTTACTTGTAATGTTTGTTTGTGTGTGTTAATAAACCCACTAAAAAGACATTGCAGTTTTTAATTAGAAAAATATAGAATATAGTCTATTTACGAAGGAACAAAGACTCTTAAAAAATATTTTGCAGTTTTGTAAAAGATCAAGTGCAGAGGCTAGATCAAAATCTTTTGTTTCCATCAACTTGCTTATTGGATTAATGGAATTTAGTATTTTATGCCAAATAACTATTGAACACAAAAACTTAAATTGTTGTTTACAATTTAATAAACCCGAGGCCTCGTCTCTTATTAAATTATCATTTTCTTGGTTTTCGTAAATTCTTAGCAAGGCGTTGTACTTGTTTGTCATTATCATCCTCTAACGATTCCGTATTTTTTTAACCAGGTATAACCGAACTTGATGTTGGATTATCAGAGTCGTCTTTTGTTTTGGTACAACTCTGGATATAATTTCTTAACGTGCCAACTTTTATTTTTGCCTTTCGACTTTCTTTTCAAGCCTTCTTTTTTTTGTATTGGTAACCAGACAGTTTTCTTTGACCGTCAGACATTCTGGAAGAGGCACGCACATAACTCAAATTAAATAATTTAAACTATAAAATAATATAAAAGAATAAAGATTTATCCTAGTTCTAAATAAGCTAAAACCGTAATTAACAGAACTTCAAAATTATATTCCGTCAATCGACATAAAAAATATTTATGAGCTACACAAAATATTTTTCATATCCTGTGAACGTAAAGAAAGTTTCGTGTTATTATATATGTATTTTATAATAACAAATATTTCAGCAAATCATAAATAGTCATTAAAAACAATTTTATAATTCTTGATTTTCAGATTTTATTCAGTTCAATTATTCAAATATATTATTAGAAAACGCGTTTTATCAAAGCAATGAACCTAATAAATGTCTTGTATTATCGTTCAAATAATTATTTTCATAAAACAAAAATATAAATAATTATACCTGTAGAATACAATCAAATTTGATACAATAATTTATTGATTCATTAAACAGCCTTTTTGGATAAATTAAATATTTATTTTACTTAAAAACGCTTTCATTGCTACGATTCGATTATCGATTTACGATAAAGTAGTATCTATCAGACTAAACAACAGCTTAATTATAGATGTATTTACCTTTAAAAATTAAGAAATCGCACTGAAGTAAATTTAATGAACTTCCACTTGTTATCACTACCGACATAATATCAAGAATAATGCTATTGTGTAATGAAACCGCTCTTTTATAATTAGAGGTAATAAGCAAGTCTATGCATGTTCAAACACAAGTAGAAGCAGCTCTCTGCTCACCTGCTAAGGCTATTCTGTTCAGAGAAGTATATGTACACTGGTATGAGAAATTAAGAGAATTTGCAGACTTGGTCGATTATCTCTAGAACTACTGTACCGATTTTAATGAAATTTGATATGTACATACATTTATACAATACAAAACAAATAACCATTTAATAATTGTAATACACACACATGATCGTGCGTAACACTCGTTGGAGTCGGAAGGTATGATACAGCGGTTGCAGAATAAACAAAAAATGGGTAAAAGACAGAGCGCTTGGAATGTTCTCGACACTCCAGAACCTTCCATGGGGTTTCCTTTTATAAATATTATAAACACGAGCGGCCATTTAAATTTTTGTTTTGTTTTGGTTTTATATAAGTTAACGTTGATTAATATTAAGATGCCTCTCAAAAGTACCCTTACTAAACCAGTTTTAAAGAATGGATGTTCAAAAACATCGATGGTTTTGGGGCAATGTTTTATTAGCATCGATGTTTCAAAACATCGATGTTTTGTTGTCGATGTTTTGTTGTCATCCCTAATCGTAGCTGCATAACAGCATCTCGATTTAAAAATTAATACTGGGAGAAACTTGAACAAACGGCAGGTTTTTGGACCGTTGTAAGGGGCAACATCATATAAATAAGGTAAAAGGTATACAGAGAATAGTTATTTAGATGTCCACTCATATTTTCACCTTTAAAAATATGGGAGGAGGTGGAAATAGCTAGCGGGAGTTTTTATTTCTTAGTAATTCCAGGATAGAGTGAACCTACAGTTTCATTCTTTGATTTCTGAAAGGATACTTTTGTTCGTCGCTGAAAAAAATACTCACTCTACTGTTCATTCAGAAATACGATGGGTAGACAAAGATGAGTAGACAAAGAGACCAGTGGGTGTTTTTTCGCATCTTTATTATCGGATTCAAACGTTTTATACCCCACCCATTCTGTTAGACAACAAGGTACCAAATATTTAAGTTATGTAACTGTACGAGTTTTGCTTTCACCAGTAAAGAATCCGAATCAAACGTTTTGTGATACAGTTACTGCGAAGTCATTAATTAATAAGTATTTTCTGCGTTATCAAATATTACTTGAAAAGAAAAATCATCCCAACCATAATAAGAATAAGTTTTGTCTTATATGCATCTCAAAAGTCTGAGTCAAAAGTTTTGTAACACAATCAGTCCGTAAGTCAACAAGCTACCAAAGATAACGAATATAAAACTCTTTTTCAAATCAGTAAAACCCCCGACGGTAAGAGCAATGGGGTTTTTCTTCATTACCAACTCCATTCGCTTGTGTACTAAATTGTGTTCTGTTTGAAGACACTGAAGAGCATTGTCTTCGTATATCTCATTCAAAATCTTTTTGAGATTCTCTATTTCGTCAGGTATCCTTGCCGCCAGATATATAGTCGTGGTGAAGTAAAACATGTTCAGGCCAAGCCTTAGAACCCTCTCTATCAGAATGAAATCGATGTTGTTTCCCTTTACGAGCAGTGTAGATAACATGAATATTATCATGACATGTCTCAGAACTAAAAAAAACACGAATGAAGAAAACGACTCTTTCAATAGGTCCGTGCAACGCCACACTCTAAAACACTTCTGCAGTAAGTTGCTCGCTACATCCATGTGACAGTTGTCGAAAAATTCCCTTCCATTACTCTGTATTTCATGTCCGACAGATGATATGATGTTTCCCCACTCGTAACAAACAGCACAGAAAACGCAGTTCTGAACCACGGGTATGACGTTGTTTATTGCAATGTAGAGTATGTAAGTGATGCAACACGTAGAAAAGGTTACACGAGGATCTGCAAAAGAGTACAAGTTGTAGTATAAGCATAACGGTTCGCCATAGACTAAATAGATAAATCGTAATGACAGCTCTGTTATAATTGTGAATACCATGATGGTATACATTTTATAATATGCAACGTTCGATTTACTGCCAGTTGAAAGATAGAAAATTTCTCTTCTCAGTACTTTAAGCTTGCCAGATTTCCTAAATAAACAAATGTACATAAAAACGGAGGCAGAAACCGATAGAATAGAAGTTAGCGTAAAATATAAGACCTTGATATGTAAAATGTTTTGAAAAAACAGCCACAGGAGGCATAATGCAGATATGGTGAAAAAAATAAAGAAAGGCATCTTGGTTTTGTTTATTTTTCTTGCAGTATTAGAATTAATCCCCATAATTTGCAGTATAAACCAAAAAACCCGCAGTTTCTCTTTTTTTCTTGATAAATACACAACGGCCATGCTTATTCTATTTCACCTCTGAGGTATCTTTAGAGTCAAACTGTTGCACTGATCGTAAAATTGAAAATAATTGACAATATTCGTCGATTACTACAATGAATTCTGTATGTTTACTATGGTATTATATTAAAATGGAGAAAACATTCATAATAATAAAATAATGCAAAATATGACTTAATTGCGTTATTGTATACGTTATTGAACTACGTCATTGTATATTCACCAGTAGGTTCGATACGGTGGTTTACATAATTGATGGACATATATGTAAACATAATATATATATAATTATACACATATTTCGTTTATTCATATCGCAAAAACATTTCTTTTCTATCAGATAATATATGATCAGATTATATAAATACCATTTTTGAAATTTCTCGTTTAATGTCACTTCTCCCAAAATCACGTTACTTTCTCTTTAGTATCAATTTGCACTTTGCAGTCGATTTCAACTTACTGCTTTAGAATAAAGAAATATGAAAATATATATCCATAAAGTTCTGGTTACGTAAAAAACAGTTATAGCTCTGGTTTAGGGTAAAGTAGCACAACCTAGAAGTCATCAAAATTCCTGTTCAATGCATACGCAAGCATATGTATTGTTTAATGAGCGATTTTAATTATAACAATTTGTGACACTTATTAATCAATCCGCTCTCAATAACTGATAACTTTTTTCAGTACGTAGCTATTCCTAGCTTGTTTCACTTACTTCCCTTTGGACCACGTGTCAGATTTTGCCTTTCTTTGGTATTCATTAAAATATATTGAAAACTCAGTCACTTAAAAAATCGAAACATTTCCTAGACGGGAAAGTTAATATAGGTTCGTTCTTCTTGCACCATACCATTCTTTTGCGTCTTTTAGACTCTGGTATGATGAAAATTCAGTTCCTCTATCCGTGTCTTTTAATGTTGAATGTATGCCAGTTTTTACCTTCAGATGATACTATAGAAACTGAATACTAAAAATAAAATATTGTTTCACCTAATCTCTTTAAAAAATTAATTAGAGATTTTAATTATAACTATTTGTGACGCTTAGTAGGCAATTCGCTCTCAATAGCTGATAACTTTTTCAATACATAGCTGTTCCTTGCTTGTTTCACTTACTTCCCTTTGGTCCATGTGTCAGATTTTCTTTTCTTTGGTATTCATTAAAATATATTGAAAACCCAGTCACTTAAAAAACTCGAAACATTTCCTAGACGAGAAAGTTAACATAGGTTCGTTCTGCTAGCACCATACTATTCTTTCGCCTCTTTTAGACTCTTTTATGATAAAATTCAGTTCCTCTATCCGTGTCTTTTAATGTTGAATGCTCGCCAGTTTCTACCTTCAGATGATACTATAGAAACTGAATTATAAAAATAAAATATTGTTTCGCCTAATCTCTTTAAAATGTTTCTGAAAAATGAAGCAACAGAATATTTTAACAGTGTCTATGAGGCACGAAATTTTTAAAGGGATAATGTTTGTCAAAGCACACAAAATCACAGTAATGAAATTGCGTGTAAACACTTCTTGTCGATAAACTTTCAATTGTCCAAATAAATTATCTCTGTTATTTCTATTGATTTTAGGCTCCAAACTAACAAATCAATAATTTGTTGCATTTGAAGGTTTTAATATACATGACATGATTTCATAAAGACAGAAGGAAAAGAATTTTAAAAAATTTCATTGTACAGGGAGAATTTTTTTTAAAGAATATTTCCTATTCATATAAAAAGGCTTTACCTTTGAGTGGTGAATGTGATCATTAAAATTAGTATTGATGTAGTAAATTTAATTTTTTTAGCTTCTTTATTGTGTGTATGGCGAGTCATAAGCAAATCACTGGGATTAAATTGTTCATTTCATGAGCCAAGAGTTTTTTTTATATTTTTCTAGGTTTTTAACCTTTGAATTCTGATAACATTGCCTTTGTACATGGTGAAGTTTAATTGAGCAAATTTCTGATGTTTAGATAATATCGAACTATCTTTTCTCGCAAACGGTCAAGAAATTGAGAGTCGACATGGTTTACTTAAATTTTTTTTTGTTGCTTTACGATGTGCATTGTTTGTCATAGTGAATACTTCAAAATCTTTAGGAGTAATTATTGAATTTGTTTCATGTTTTCGAGTTTTTAATATTTTTTCTGTGATTCATTGTTAAAAATTCTACTGAATGTATTATGTTACCCAGCCAAGAAAAGAGAAACAAGCAAAAAAATTGGCAATTATGAGGTTATGTCATTGAAAAATATGTATGAAGTGCTCCCTCGTGCAAGAAAAGCAACATATCTCTATCTCGCAATTCATCAGTTTTAATGTAATGCTCGTTCAAGCCGTATAGTATACTTTAAGTTGATTTTCCTCAAATGCTGCATTTTTTAGTTGTGTCACTTTTCTTACCGGGGAGCGATATGCTTGCCCGGATAAAATATTTTACAACATTTACTTTTCATATAAAAAATCATTTACGCGGTGATTGGAATCATTGAAATCAATGTCGGAACACCGCCAACCAAACAAAGCTTGCCAAGAAGAAGTGGCCAACACCCATACCCCTAGTGACTGGGACATAATTCTCAGAAGTGCTGACCCAGCCAAGATAGTATCCAGTACCCCCGAAACCTCCACCCACTAGTGGGGGACGTCCAGAAAGATTAATGATGCCGGGACTCCCAAGACGGCAACAGATTACACGATTGCATCTCAGTCACAACACATTGCGACAAAGCCATTCCCATAAACAGAAGTGAGGGGGGACTGGAAAGGCATATACACCTCTTTCTACAGCAGGCAAAAGTCGTAAGAACATAACAGGGGTAGAAAAATAACAAGTGATCCCAGTGAGTGTTTAAAATCTCGAGCATGTCATTTCGCATTTCTATCAGGACTAGTGAACACTATTTTTAGGACTGTGACAGATTTGCATTCTTGCCATTCTGAAGATCACCAAAGTTTCCATTAAAACGGGTAGTATAGGAATGCTTTGGCGGCAATTTACACGGGAAGAAAATAATGCCGAACTTGACCAATAGTACCTCGGCGGCTATTTAAACACTTGAACTGAATCTTTTTATAGATTGTATTACAACTAATGTGCTACAGTAATCACTTTGGTAGATTTGCGTTCCTGCCTTTTTCAGCATTGCCAAAGTTTAAAAGCAATTAAGCAATATTGCCAATGCCTTGGCGACGTGTAACAGAGATAAAAAAAATGTAGTGAATTTAATTAATAAAAACCTTCGACGTTTTCTTTTATCGACGTATCTTTCCTTAGAGGATCAGACTGAGTTCGGTCCTTAAAGGGAATTACTGACACGAGTATCTCCTAAAATTTTTACAATTTTTTTTTCTTATTACTTAGTCGGATTTCTTTCATAAATATGAAGCCATTGAAGACAGTTATGTAAAAATTACAAACTTATTAAAACCAGTGGCGTAGCTAAGGGGGTGCGGTCCGCACCACGCGGCAAATATTTCGGGGCGGCATATTTTTATTTAGTATTAGTTGTAAAAAACCACTTGTTCAATTCATAAGTTTACTATCCTATTTCTACGAATTATAAATTACTATATGATTTCGAATATTTTTCCTCATGGTCAAGTCAATGTAGGGTCTTTATAAAAGTTGCATTTATAGGTATATCAACTTAAGCGGCCTCCTTTATTACTGCCTAATTTAAATATGGCATGTAATGGTAAAAAAGTTCCCCACCTATAGTTTGTCTCAATTACAATTATTTATTTATGTTTATTAATTTAAAAAAACCACCAATTGAATGACTTACAAAGGGCGACAAATTGGAGTCCGCCCCGGGCGGCAAAAGTTCTAGCTACGCCACTGATTAAATCCATATTAGAGCATTTTACAAAGACTGGTATGAACAGACTAATTTTTAAAAAAATTTTAATTATTATTATTATTATTCTTATTATAACAATTCACTGCAAATATCATTTAAAAATATTTTGACATCATAATAGGGACATTCACTTTATGAGATGAGATCGTAAAAGTGCATTATTTCTGAGAAAATTAGAACAGAAAACAACAAGGAAACCAGTGGATGGTTTGAAACTATTTTTTATTTTATTTTACTATTGTTTAAGATGTCCATACAGCTATTGTAGACTATTTTATTCACAACAGAGGCACATGTTATTTTAGTGACATACTACTGGTTATGGAAACGATGACAGGTAGTTGTAGAAAATTAGTTGCATTCAGTCTTCAGTCAGAGGCTGAAAAAAAAAACTTTCATTAGTGTCCAGTCATATTATTGTATAGTCATTACAAATGATAGGCAGACTGCTCTTAATTTTGAATCCGGATACATATACACACACACACACACACACACACACACATATATATATATATGTATGTATGTATATATATATATATATATATATATATATATATATATATATATATATATATATATATATATATATATATATATATATTATATATATATATATATATATATACAGACACATTACATCTTTGAATATAAAAAGTAATTAGGAATTGTACAGTATGGCCCACAATGCTGTACTTTATTGGATTTTGTCGAGTGCATAAAAATTTATCAATGCATCGAATAAGCAAAGGAAAATTGCAAGTCTTTACAATAGATGATGAGACGCATTAATTAAATGTGTAAAATTCAGATGAATTTGACGAAATTGGACGTTTTACGTGAGAAGGTAATTCATTCATTAAGTAATTACATATTGGTCATAAATTTTCAAATTACTTTAATAATTCTGAAAACTATGAACTCAGTAAAATTTGTCGTCGTTATAGTACTGGTTAGAACCTAATATCACCCAAAAGATTGAGGATGATCGCCTCATGTATTTATGGGATTATTTTTTTCTATAATGTCTTGTGATGTAACGTATACATATTCAAGTTGACACAAATAATTTATTTTATCGTATAATTTACTTGCAAAAATAAAAGTCATATGAATCATTGTCGAGATATCTACGTCGAATATCTGGGAGGAAGACACCGTTGTGGAAAATTTAATTCCGCTATACGTTTACTAAATTGAGTGTATTAAGCTGTTTCGCCTATATTTCTCAAGGAATTAACAATTTAAACCAACACACGAATTTCAGGCCTTAAAACACAATTATATTTATGTGCCGACTTACTCTTCATATATAAAAAAAGATAAGACTTACCTTTCTAATACAAGACAGTGATTTAAAGAATTTTCTCACATTTTTAAATCGTTTTCGTCTGCGACGCTGAAAGAGACAGTTCAAATGCTTTAGTATTAATCTGACTCTAATCAAGAACGAAGCAAATTTCTATATACTCTTTATTTAGAAAAAAAATATTCAACTTGTACGGGTCTGTAAAATACAATTTCATATATGATGATAACATTCTAATAAGTATCGATAATAACTTATGAATTTTCTTTTGATATCAAATAAGTTTTAGGGTATTATTATCCTTGTAATAAGTTATATCTTTAGCTTATATATATATATATATATATATATGTGTGTGTGTGTGTGTGTGTGTGTGTGTGTGTGTGTGTGTGTGTGTGTGTAATATAACTTTACAAAAGGCGTGGTTCGCATTGAGCGTTCAATTTAAGATTGTATCTATTCAACAAAATGCTCACGAATCGTGAATAATTTTCGATTATTGATTGCCGATTGCATACAAATTTTTACAATCAAATCAACAATGCTGTGGAAAATTTTAACAATCATTCTGTATTCAAAGATTCAAACTATCCTTAATCGTATTTTGACCCTTACCCTTAATCGTATGTACAGATTAATCGAAAAGCCGATGTACTGTACGTACAATTATATAAAATAAATACGAAATCTAAATGGTTTTGTACTTCAAGAAGGTATATTTAGCTTTTTTTTGGTTTGGCACAGAAGGTCATGGTGGCCCAATTGGGAAAGGCAGCGAGCCAGTGATCTGAACGTCTCTGGTTCGATGCCGGTTTCTGACAAATCCACCACAGTGTACGCTAATGGAGGTTGGTGCACGAAAAATCTGTCGGGGCTGCAATGTCCTCCAACTTCTCAAACTTACCTCTGGAGTTTCAGAGTCAAGTCTGCCGCGGTCTCGTCACTTGACTCGGTTCAAAATTATGGGACCGGTCTTTTGACCATGTGGGACTCCGACCCTTGTGGTGCTATTCAAAACCGAATCCGCACCATTCTGCCCAATAGCCTTCATGGACTTGATCTGAGATCTGTCGGTCAAGGGGCATATGCCGCAACAACAGGGATTAAGAATATTTTTACAAGGAAACCTATTGATGGCTTTTAATGCGCAACTCATCTCAACTGCACAAGCATATAGTCATACAAGTGAAATATTTTTTGAAAAGATTTGAGGATTGAAATATTGGCTTAAGAAAGATACTTACTGCAGGTACAGTCACTATCGGGGGATCAGTGTCACGTTCGGTAGTTTCTTCAATCCTATAAATATAAATGGAATAATAGCTTGAGCAATAGGCAAAACCTTTAAAAATGAATATTCATAAAACACAACAGTTTTAAATCGTTGAAGCCCTTGGAATCCACTTTCTGAAATAAGAAACTAGCACAATATATCTCATGAAGGCATCTTTCTAAATATTTAATAAAATTGTTAGCTTATAACTTAAATTACTATCTACTGGCTGTTGTATTATGACCGTAAGCCTAATTAATGACCATACTGACTAACCATGCCTACTGACTATATTTGTAAATTATATTTAATGTTAGATTTTAACTCTTAAAAATAATTTAAGGAATCTTTAAGGCTAAGAATTTTCATTTTTATATATGTTTACGTGTTTTAATACTAATATGTAGAAAGGAGGTCAGATTAAAAAATTCCAAAATTTTTATTCAAGAGGAAATACAATATGAGACCGGATGTGAAAATAGTACGTCATTTTATCGTTGATTCCACATATTATCGTTGATGACTTAGACTAGAAGAACCGTATTAGATATCCTGGCTGACGGTCGTTGTAACCATTTTGAAATATATATTTGAACTTAAGAAGAATTATGTCTTTTAATACATTAAAGAACAATGTATGACGGAAGTTCTACTTCCATTCGTTTCAAATTATTTTAACTACGATAAATATTACTATACACTGCAATGTGTTGATCACTTATATCTTTTTTTAAATTTCAAGATTGAATTGTCGTTAGATAATAATTTACAACCAAATACTTAATGCTGGATTTGTTTGGTTTGAATCTCTGTGGTCAATTTTTGCTGCACGACGGCTAATTATACCGGGAACTACTGCTTTAAAGCCTATTCCGAACGCCTACAAACTTCCATGCCAAAAGTGGGATTCGAACCCACAGACTTTGGTACCGATTGCCAGCACCCTAGTCATTCGGCCGTCGTCCGGCACTTAATGCTGGAAAAACATATTATTTAAAAAAAGTTTGTGAAATAGTTATCTAACATCTACTTTTAGAGCACCAGAGGTATAAATAGTTTTATAATTTCTTAAAAAACAAACTAATGACTTTATCTAGAAAGTAACAGATGCCTTTTAATAGTTTTCAAAATATCTTTTTTTTCAGGAAAAGGGGATGATTTGAGAGCCATAAATATCAACTGGCTTGATACTTACATAATTAGTGTGCCTGTATCCATGGTATTTACTGGCAAAACTGCCTCATCATTTACATTAGACACAACAGCATTTTTTTCTTCTACATTAACATTCGACTGAGACGTAACTGTACTTTTCATCTTCGACATTATAGATTGTTCGTCGTAGAAATCAAATGCGCCAACTATGTCACCTTGGCAAAACATTTCTTCGTTCCGAAATTTCCATCTATATCACGGTATTAAAATCAAAGATCAATCCTCATTTCATATTGAATTCAGTTTGCATTGCATGCGAGAAATCTTAATCATATGATCAAATCACCAAAGACTAATTCCGCATACAATTTCAGGAGTTGATAGAAATGAAAAACTGGAGAAACTAATTTAAACTGATAGGGTCTCTCTTCTTTTCCATTTTTTTTGTGCTGGAGGGGGGGGGAGGGCAGCTCATTATTTTAATTTTAAAATGAAATTGATTTAAAATACCTAATCCCATACGACATAATTCCATTTAATCTGCACTGAAATAGTATCCATATTTAATAAGAAGATTTTCTTGAAATCAGTTATCAATTCATGCAATATACCTAGCTCCTGCATTACCTACCATTAAACGGAGAGTGGCGAAAATTCTAGATTATGGTAGCCGTTCATAATATAACTATTTAATACACACGACAAGTTGGAAAATTGTTTAGTTAAAAATTACGAACTCCTCCTAGGTACTCCTCTTCTATTACGAAATGTCGCAACTATACTTCGGATAAAGATCTAAATAAAATGTCTTTGAATACCTAATTAATAAGGTAATTTAAACAGTGTATTTCGCCAAGAGGAAGCATCTGTTGTCATTAGAATGTTACAGGTGTATTCTTCGCTTCGTTAGTAATGCGCTACATTATGTTTATTAAAAATTATTTAAAAAATTTCTGGTCATAAAAATACCAAGTTATATACAATTTACATGCTGTAACCCGAGTATTGTAAATTTTAAACTTGCTTGAAGAATTTTCCATGGAAAGATCCCGATACTTTTTCATCTCAGTACAACGAGATGACAAGACTTGAAATAAGTTCCTTACTCTATTTCTGAGTCGGTCAGCAACATTTCTTCAGCAATAGACTCAGTAATTTCGTCCTCTGCATTAGCTGAGACCAACAGCATGACCAGCTCCACAACGTCTACAATATTTTCGACGACTTCAGTTACATCGGCGGAAATCGAAGCCTCATCCAATTCTTTTGTATCCTCAACTAGACTTTCAGCATAATCAATTATTTCCTCGTTATCAAAATCAAAAGGTATGTCCTCAGGGGTGGCATTTGAGGACGCCTGTAATTAATGGGCAAAGTATTAAACAGTGATAATTGTTTGCACTCTTAATACATTAAAACAACAGGACATAGAATTTCTTCGAGGTAGTTCGTAATTGAAATACACTTAAATACACTGTTACTAGTTGTGAATGGTTATAAAGCTTAGTATATGTAAATATTAAATATAACTTTAAGTAATTTTCTCCTCTTAAACATGTCCCTATAGATTGTATATGAGTGCCTCGTCAATAGACAATAAACCTAAATTGGCATAAATCAGTATTAAAAGCTTTTTGTCTCAATAGACAACAAACCTCTAATAATTTTAAATGCATTAATATTGCACTATAACCTTGATTTTGAGATGATTCACAACTAATAGAAACCTTTACAGATTTTCCAGCAATGCTCATGTATAATAACTATTGTTTCTTATATAACTATAAGGTCATTACCAGGAAAAAAATCTGTTTTCGTGATTGAAATTATTTTTAATCCCATACCACTAATTTCAGTTTGATATCAATATTAGACGTTCTTATAATAATCCCACACTTTGCAGAACATAAACAGACTAAAACAAACAGAATTTGTTTTATCACCTCATTTCACATTTGGTGGGATCTAAATTTTTATACTTTTTCCAGATAGTATAATCACCATCTAATTGAACCTTTTCCTTACGGGGTGGGATAGCATGTATCCGAAGAATATGGGCCCAATATATATATATATATATGTGTGTGTGTGTGTGTGTGTGTGTGTGTGTATATATATATATATATATATATATATATATATTCTGGAGTCCATATTCTTGGGATACATGCTATCCCACCCCGTAAGGAAAAGGTTAATATGGATTACACAGGATGTCGGACATTTTTCATGCCCTCACTTGTGTTTTATTTATAAACTATTAATATTGTGACATCAGCATTATATTCCTTCTGCAAGGGTGACATTATAAATGCTTTCAGTCTGAAAGAATTGTCTAGACTGCATATATTTTACAGACAGACTAATTTACCTTTCATATCACCCGGATATTTACTTTAGTTCATAAGCTACCGGAGGATAATTATTGCATTCATAAATATATGCAGTTTTTACACTAAACATACTTTGAAGGTTTTAAATATATATATTTTTAACTATTCAGTATTTTTATATTTCTGGGTGGAGGCACTTTGGAATATTAGAAGGTTATTTGAAGGGTAATTTAAGAAGTTATAAGCTTTTAGGTTATCTTCATTTCGTATCCAAATTTTATGCATCGTCTTTTTTCCTTAATGAACATTTCTGATCCTATTGACATTTTATCTATAAAAGATTTTGTGTTCCGTTCTCTGCAAATATTCTATACAATTCCAAGCATTTACTTCCAGGTTAATTTTATTTTCACTGAATATTTTTGTTAGTGATGAGCATACTTTATGAGGGTCAAAAGTTCAAAATAGAGAAGAAAATAAAACGGGAATAAAGATATAAATAAAAAATTTTGCAATTCATGCATTGACACAGTTTTAGTTTGTTTGATTTACATTCTGATTCAAATCAAAATAAATATTAATTTTTCATACTTCATGTTTCTAAAAACGAAAAGTGAATATAAATATATACACATTGCTGTTAGTGGCAATGTGTTTCACTAGTTGCTTATGTGACTCTTTGTAATATCTTAAATTTTTTTCTCGTTGCTGTGTTAGAATTATTTGCCTTAATATACTTTCAAACAAACTTAATTAAAATTCTTCAAAAATATATCATTTTTCATATTACTTACTTCAACAACAGAAGGTGGCCCAGAATTCTGTAAACAAAATGGGAATTGCTGTAAATAATTTTCATATTTCTAGTTTGTAAACTATATGAAAATAACGAACTCTATTCACAAAATTTTTTAAAAATAGAAGTATAAATTGATGAAAATTTTATACGTTTTAAGTATGAAATGCAGTACAAACAATTGATTTTTTTCATAGGTGTTTAATATAGATTTCGATTTTCTTGTTCTGTAACACATAATTCTGTTTTCAATGATATAATGCAACTTTCTGGGCCTGTGGCGGCCTTGTACGGCGCGCTGGCTTTTGGCGCTGGGGGTGCTCGGATCGAATCCCGGCGTCCCACCACTAAAATGCCTCCGTTTGTGTCGTCCCTTCATTGGGGTAATGCTGGTTCGCCTATATGGTGCCCCCTTAATAAAATGGTCAGGAAAACTGCCTTGCATTATAAGCGAATGTCTTCATTACAAGTGCTTCCGCATTGGTTTAAATAAATAAATAAAAATAATAATAATGCAACTTCCCTCTGAAATATTTGTAAGAGCAAACTTTTTATTTGTAAGACAGATATTCTATTAAAAATCAATGTATATTTAGTGCATCAGTTGATGAACTGAAAACGTCTGTAAACAGGTACTCACTTTTTGTCAATAAAACGAATAAAGTTATATAATATAACTAAACACCTGAGTCGTATCATATCCTATTAGCCTCTCGTGACTGTTGAATAACTCTTTTTATTATTAGATTTCCCTTAAGTACTAGTTGAGCATACGTGGGAAAGGAATTCTCTTAGTGTGTGTGTGTATGTGTATTGGATGTATGTGGTAAACTGCATACATCCGCATCACAGATGATGCTAGAATGTCGCTTTTGGTAAATCCTTTTCCTGATACCTATTGGAAAGCCTTAAAAAAAATCAGGGATATTGGACACGATCAAGCGAATTGTTTATTGAATTAACTACAACAACGACTGCTCAGAAGTTCTATTGAGCATTGTGGGAGAATGAATGAATTTACGACTGCAATATCTATCTATCTATCTCTAGATCTCTCTCTCTCTCTCTTTCTATGAATATATATATATATATATATATTATATAATTTTATTGTTATTATTATTATTATTATTCTATGTAAGTAATCGGGTAAAATACAAATATAGTCCTGAAGTATTAATAAATACTTCGACATTTCGTTCATCTTCAATTTGAAACTTAGTATGGCATGTTAGTTCATTTATTCGTTAATATTTTAGTACTGTAATTAATTGGTGATACAGTTTGATTCTGCTTATTTGGTGATATAACAGGACTGTCTCTTTTTCGGTGATATATTTTATGAAATGTTCTTATTTGGAGACAAATTAGGATTACTCTTAATTTTATAAATGACCAAAGTAAAATGAAAAATGAAAACAAGAAAGCTTTTTTTCGCGTTCTAACTCAAATATTACTTTACATGATTAAAAAAAGGAACTAAGGGAGAGTGATACCATGTCTTGTAGCATTACGAAACGACAAAGAGAAAGTTAGGTTGTCTGTGCTTTGATTCGCTCTAATTTTTGCAAAATGCATTACGTGTAATAAATCAGTGCTAAGCAACCGCTGTGCCGTGGCACACTAGTGTGCCACGAGGTGATCTTGACTGTGCCGCGGTGATTTTATCGATTATGATATTAAAAAAATTAACCATCGTATCAAATAGAAATTTTTCGAAGTAAAATATTCCTGTAACTTTTTGTTAATATGTAATTTTTCTGGGTCAAAATTATACACAAAACAAAAGCATGTTGTTAGCCATACATTGTATGTATGCTCGAGCGTCATATTTCTGGATTTCAGTTAAGAAAGAATATCCATAAATTTCTGACAAGGCCATTGCAATTTTGCTCCCATTTTCTACGACATACTTATGAGAACAAAGTTTTTTGACACTGGTTCTAATTGAAAATGACAAACGATCATATTTAAAGGGCCTTGACCATGAACTGTAGCTCTTTCTATTATAGAGCCAAATATAAAACGTGCAAATATAAAGCACACATTTATCAAAACAATCTCAAATTTCTCATTAATAAATTAGTTATGTTTAAATTAACTTTGATTTATTAGGCTTAAGTAAAGACCAAAAAACAAATTTTAATATAAAAATTTAAAGAGAAAATGTTTTTACTTGTAAACTACAATTTTATATTTTTGTTCTTGTGCTGGTGTGCAGTTCGAAATGATTTATATAAAACTTATATGATTATAATTTTCTTGATACATAGAGCTATTTTGTTGTGTTTATTTATCTAATAAAAACATACACGTATTTATTGTAATTTATATATTTTCAAGCTTTTTCTTGTGGTGTGCCGCGGAATTATCGAAAAAAACGTTGTTGTGCCGTGGAAGATAAAAGGTTGCGGAGCTCTGTAATAAATAACTTTACAGTCACCAGAAAAGCCGACCAATCAAATTTCTAAACATGCAATGAGTGATCTCACTAAAATATCTCCGGCGAAAATTATTCACATCTAAAACTTTTATTCTATTCCGTTAAAATTTATTTAATTTAACTAAATTTGAATCTGGTAATTACTTAATCGGTGATGCTTTAATATCGTGCTGATTTGAGGATATAAAAAGTTTGAAATTATTCTGTTATATATTAGAATTGTACTTATTTCAAAGTGTATATTTTATAATTACTCTTAATTTTTCTGATATTAAAAGAAAAACTTTGCTACTGGAAACCCATAACAAGATACCCTTTTATTGCATTTTAATTCAAATATTACACCATTTTGTAAAAAAATTAAGCAACAGTTGATAATGAACGTGTCTAGTAGCAATATGAAACGACAAAGAGAAATTCAGATTGTCGATTCTCTCTAATTTTTGCAATATGCACCACGCGCAATAACGTTATAGTCAGCAGGAATGAAGATCTAAATACCCAATCAGATACCTTAATTTATGACAATTAATAAAATTATTTGTATCCTAAAACTTATATTGCTTTATTAAAATTAATTTACTATTGCAAAATTTGAAACTGAAACATATTACATTGAAATGGATTTCAAGTACGTTCGTCATTTACAGATTGTATTGCTTAGTAACAAAAACTTTTGCACTACCTTTGGACTGACAACCTCTCCTAAATTTATCATCGGATAAAACCAAAAATTTGGTTAAGACGCATTAGCATGACTTAAGATTCAATTCCAACAGCTGAAAGAAAGCCATTGATACTAGACTATGGATAGCTGTCGGTTAAGTTGGTAGATCGGTGGGTTTTTAAAATGGACTTTGGGCAGAATATCGCCGAATTCGATTCAAAGATTTACTCTGAGGTTCCACCATTCCTTCGCAAGTTTGTAAAAAACATAACCGCCGGCAATTGCACCGCCAACAACAAAAAAACGCCCAAAGCTCTGCATAGCGTACAGCACTTCGAGAGGGTCAATATCAGACTAAAGATGGCGTCGATAACTTTCTATGAAGTATTGTTTCACAACAATGATACAGTCAAATGGGGATCTACATTGTATGTCAGGCAATATTTTCATGTTCTTTTAACAATGTGCAGTGCACAAAATGCGTTATTTACAACAATTATTGCTATCTTAGATGAGCCTATTAAAATCTATTGTTGTACACGTTGTTTCTGTTCAGCTTTTTCTCCGCTAATTCAACATTTATCACGACGGCTCTAATACCCATGAAATTCAAGAATTAAACTGATTTTGGACATGAAGTTTCTTGGTATTTAAAAATCTCTCACGGAGAATAATCCCCCCCCCCAAAAAAAAAAAAAAAACTTCTAAAGCTTCCCGCATGAAAAGAATTTTCACAAGTCTCTTTTTAGAAGATTTTTTTCAAATGCAGCAGTATATTTGGTACAGCTTCGATATAGGACCAAATTGGCGATATTTTGTATTGGCGACTTTTTACATTTTACATTTGGTGCATATGGTATCCCAGAATTCTTTTCGACAACTCTGCCACAGTTGCGTGTGTTTTAAACTGAAGTTAACCACTTTACAGATTGTAACCCGATGGAATACACCATTTTCAACTTCGTACCCCGTTGGAACAGCTTTGGTATAGTAGAATTCGAAAATTGGTGATTTGGTATACACAGAATTCGATTCAGCAACCCTGCTACAATCGCGTGGCGCAAACCAGATTGTACCGCTTTTTTATTTATTTTTTTATTTTGATCTAATCATGCCTTTCCGTGTAGATTTATCTATATTTTCTGGATCTAGAAAGTTTATGCTATTTTCCTTATTATTTTTTCATTTATACTACATTATTTTTTAATTTATATTTTGAAAAATTAAATTTCTATGTAATTCATACGATATTAACGATGCGATGTTTGGCTAGGCGACAAAAAAAAAGTCGCCAATACAAAATATCGCCAATGGGGTCCTATATCGAAGCTCTTCCACTTCTAAAGCTTTCCGCGTGAAGAAAATTTTCCCAAGTCTCTTTTTAGACGATTTTTTTCAAACGCAGCAGCGAGCGAAAGTCGACAGGCATTCCCTCAGCATACAACAAAAGTTGTTGGTCTCTGGTAATGGGAACACCACACAGACAAACCAACTTCGCCCAGAAACCTCAGGGGAGGATCTGAGGGACTGACTATTGCCCTCCTTCCAACCCTACAAACCACTCGGATGGACTTTCCGGCATAAATGTCGGGTTGATCGGAAAGTTAAGCAGAATTGAGATAGACAACTTATGATGAAAAAAAAAGCGTAACTGGTGCATAAAATTAATCATTAATATAGTCGCCCTCATTTTCTATAACATTTGCCCATCCCTTAAGCAACTTTTCAATTCCTGCTTGGAAGAATTCTTTTGGCTTTGACTCAAAATAACTATTTATAGCAGTTTCTACATCCTGTTTACTATGGCAATTTTTGTATTCAAGAAATGGCGGCAGTGAGCTAAAAAGGTATTAATCTGATGATGACATATATCTGGACCGTATGGTGGACGAGGAGGAATTTCCCATCCAAAAGCATTAAGCTTCTGTTGAGTCAATCGTGCCGTATGGATTATCGTGCTGTATTCGCGTCTGCAGGGCTATGTTGTGTAGAGTTAGGGCCTGTTCACATAGAATCCGTCAGCGTCAGACACATTTTAAACCTTTCAGTGGCAACAACCTCCACCGTTTGCACGATGAAGATTTTCCCCCGATTTTTTTAACCTAAAAAATGTTGAAAATTTTTTCAATTAAAGGTTACAAAATGTTTTAACTTCTTTAAACTGATAAAAGATGGCAGCACTAGCCATTTTTCTGCTCATTTAGCTGGAATACATTGAATGCAAGTGAAAAGAAGACTAGATTTAGGCGTTCGCACTATGCGAATGGCGCCCCTGAAAGGGTTAAAACAATCACAGACCTTAACAATTTCATGGCTAATCATTTGGAGGATTGTAATTGGTTAAATATATTGCAATAAAAATAACGCTCACGCTGGCGTACGCTATGTGAACACGCCTTACTCTTTACTCGTATTTAACCTGAATACCAAATATCATGTACCTCTATTATAATTAACTATACTCGATCGTATCATTTCTGCTTTTACAGTGACACATTTGTTTCAATATCACATTTCTTGCCTAATCTGACATTTGAATTTATAAATGCTCAAACAAAACTAAAAGAGAGGTTCCATAGCAACTTGGAAACTGATGTCAGTTTCTTTACGAGTCTTACTATCTCACGTCAAAGTTTGAGATTAAAATATCTCGAGCAGGGCTTGAAATGGATATGAAGCAAAATAAAAATTTCCGATCGAATTGGTTCAAGGGGAATTTTTATTTATTTATCCACATGAAACCACTATTTCGCGATGGATTTGATTTCGCTTCAAACGATTTTTATCTTTCTGGATATTTATTCAACCCGGAGCAATTCATTTTCTCCGAGTAATTAATTGTTCCGAGCCGGAACAGAAAATATCTCTCACAAACGATTTTGCCACTTTTCCTCTTTAGCGGATTTTGAAAGATTATTTATCTATTCCGATATGGCTAAAACTTAAAATTTTGGGATTTTCATGATACTTCTATACAGAAATTTGTTTCATGAAACACAAATTCCAGGGTTACTTAATAAACTTTATAATTTTTTTTGGTATGTGTACTATACTTAGGTATAGATATGTATACCTATCGTTTTTCGTGAAAATGTTTTGAAGAAATTCAGGTAGAGAGTTCAACATTGGCACAAAACTAGTCTAGTAGAAGGGCGAGTTCACTGGCCAGCAAAATGTGGCCATGCGAAAATGGTGCAATTTCGATACAAAGTTTTCGAAATATTCTCAAGATTGAGATTTTTAACAAATGTCTCGAGCTGGGTGTCTCTTTTTGTGTATTTTATCATTATGATTCGAAAGAGGCTAAAATCATGTCGATAGATTCAACCGGTTTGCGTAATTTGTTTAGAGTTCGAAGGATTCTTTTCACAACAATGTTTTATCAAAACAATTTTTGAGTTGAAATGGAAATAACGTGTGTTAAATTCGCTACATACACCTTTATTCGTGTCCAAAAATATTGGCTTATTTCATTAAGCATAGGTACATAATTACAATTTCTTGAATACAAGGTATTAATTTCATTTGTACGAAATATTATATAATTCATCACGACAAGGTATTTATTTTTAATTTTTTAATACAAAAGAAAATAGCACTGAATTCTATTATTATCCCGTCTTTTTTCGTCCATCTGGAAAACGGGGTAGTATACATACAAAGAGAAACGTCTTAGATCACATAAAGTGACGAGAACCTAAAATCATATTTAAGAATGATGAAACAGATTTTTTGTTAAAAAAATTTGTATTTTTTTTCATCGGAGTAAAATTTTAAGGAGCGAAATTTTTTCGCTCCGAGCGGGATAAATTCAAAAGGATAAAAAAAAATTTTTGATCCTTAGGATTCAATCCGCAAAGGAACTTTATACGAGACATCGCATTTTATTTTTTTATTTATTTTTTGTTCCGTTTAGGATAGAAATCGTTTGAACCTTAATATTTTTGTTCGGGTCGGAGCAAAAAAGGATTCGTTCTTCGAATAGATATCTTCAAGCCCTGATCTCGAGCAATATATGGGGTCTTTGGCTGTTACAGAAATGCAGGATCTAAG
>OU015490.1:73690324-73722824 GCA_907164885.2 Dolomedes plantarius
GCTAGAATATTGATTCCAGGAAGTGCAAACCATTTTAGCTATTTCAGTGCCACTTCCCGTCCATGTTACTGTTGAAAATTCGGCATAGTACTGAACACGATATTTGCGCAATTTGTTGCCAGTTGCAATAGTTCTTTGTAAAAGGCGATGCACATTGATAACAATTTTCTCGAATCGCTGTAGATCGTTTTGAATAGTTGGCAGTTCTGCCAATAAATTTTCCCGAAAAGCTCAAAATTATATAATAGAATTATAGAGAATATTTTTCCTTCCATTTGTATACTACCAATGCATCCAACAATGCTATAACGCCACGTAGGATCGAGGTGTTTTCCCATACTCCGAAGATGTTCACGGACACAGCTGCTTGTTTAACGAAATATCCAGTGCGGATTCCCACCGAATTTTGTTCACCAGCAGGATTAAAGTGAAATCAGCGTGTTTCCCCATCGAATACTTAAGACGGGGGAGTTATGCCCTGCGTATCGATTTCCCGAGAAAATGTGGGAAGATCTGTTTTGAAAACAGAAGCGTCTTCCACCGCCACTCGTAAAGTTGTTTGTTTGTGGTCGTATCTTAGAGGCTCTGACGTTATAGAAGTCATACGTTCCCATAACGGGCCACCAGTATTCAAGACTGTCATCATGACTAATCCCACGGCCCCTCTCTTCGAAGGGGCACATTTCTGAGAAATCCAAGAAGCTCCCGAAGAAGTGAACGCAGCGAGATATAGTCAATAGACTTTATGTTTTCAGGAAGAGCCCCATTAACATCTGGGCTAAGCGGTCGCATGATTTCTCAGCTTCTCGTAAGACAAAACTAGTCTCGTAGACAAAACTAGACAAAACTCTCTAGACAAAACTGAGTTGCCGCTGTTATAATCTTTTGTACCAGTCTGGTTCTGCTGTAAAACTGTTTAAACCTAAATTACTTGTTACGTTTTGTTTTCAATAAATATTAAGTTTTTCGTTACTTCTGGCCTGCTATTTTAAGACCACTCTGATTTTCATGAACTTTTACATCACCCGTTTTAGAACGCCTCAGTTACCCATTTGACTACGCTACAACAATGCTAATCAAAGCAAATGTTCAATGTCGAGTTCTTTATACCATTTGACATCTTTTTTGAGAGTTGTTGCACAGGAAGCCATTTGATCTGCCAAATCAATGGCAGCCAAAATGTTTGCTTCTTGCAGGGCGTCGTCTTCGAAATATCTTAAAAATACTCTACAACAGATGCTTTTACAGTGAATTTGCAACATCTTCATGCCAAAATAAGCTATTTGAAAAGATTTGTTGTCTGGGACCCCCGAGGGAATTTTTATGAAATTCTCTTGCTGCATAATATGTTAATATGGTTTTGAAAACTAGTAAACGAAGAGAAATTTCACGTAATCGACCACTCTTTTGTATGCATTCTTAATGTATGTATAAAATAAAAATATTTATGTATTGTTGCGTTTCGTTTCGATGATATTTGGGTATGACGACTCCAGATAACAGAAACACAATAAACATACAGGCACAGATAACAGACCTGCAATTCCCTCACACAGAACAATCGACCTCGAATCTAATTGATTCTCCTGACACCCTAAATGTTGCCAAATTTGTGCCCAAGATCGCCAAACTTATCGCCATGTTTGTCAAGAAAACTCGAAAATATCGGAAAAGAGTTACATACTGAAAACAACACTCAATGGCATTACATGAACGATATCGAACAGAAAATAAACATAAATTTAGCAGAAATGAGGAATATTGACAACTGTTTAGAAATATTTACAGCTATTTACGACATTTTATCAATGGGAATCTTCTGTACCTTGGACCAGGGGGCACCTTGGTTCTAGGCCATCGCCAGCTGTATCTGTTTAGGAATTTTATAAGTGGTAAGCGTAATTCATGTATTGCCCCTAGAGCTCCTTAAGATGCCTAGAGTAGAAAACTTTCACATTTCAGTCTAGCGGTTAACCACATCTGTTAAGTTTCTTTGGCTAAAATTAAGTATTTTGATATTTTTATTTTGTTTTCTCAACAGATTTCAACAGCACTTTAATTCCAGATGGATGTCATTCTAAAATAAATCCCCCTTTATAAACATATCAGTCACAAAATCATGATTTTAACGTAACGTGCAGGTTTGATATATGTTTAGATTGAGAACCTCTTGTGCCTCAGACCGGGATTTTTTTTTTAACGTAGTGTTACGTTCCTCCATAACGGTCCGCGGTAAAGCAAAATTTCAGACGTTAAAACCGTCGTCGCGATTTATAAATCAAGAGTGACAGAATATTATTTCTAAAAGGTTATTTTTTGTTTTATCCTTTTTTCTCCCTTCATACTTAACCAAAATCGATAAATGAGGTACCATTTTAAAGATTAAGATCTCCGCTTCGTGCGAATTCTTAATTTCGAATTACATAATTTTTCTTCACCTAGATGGCGCGCGCTAGCTTTTTTTATATTACCATTATCAATCGCACTGAACTTTTAAATTTAAAAATCGTTTGCTTTTATTATCCTTCTGTGATATCATTAATGAGTTTTTTATTGGCAACATCCGAGTAGGTGTAAATTACACGACACATTACCCCCGATTTTCTGACATATATGCAACATATTTTTCTTACCATCTATCTATTCTACATAGGGTTATCACTCATCCTTCCCTTCGTATGTAGGAAATTTATTGTAAAAAAAAGCCATGAGGAAAGCAATGGTACTCGTGTAGGTCATCGGCTATTAAAGTCCATATCGTTCACTGAATGAATTACAGCCCTCGGGACAACGTTAGTAGAGACCCTTGGCATTGAATTGTGATATTGTTTTCAACAAGGTTGCACTCCATTCGCTTGAAATTTTCTCTACAGATGGGGGAGGTTATGATTATCCGACGTTTTATCAGAATTCTTCCGTTCAAAGTAAACCCTTGAAATGGTCTATCGTTAAAAATTTAAACTTTGACAGTGTCTCCAAAATGCCAAGATCCATCACATAAGCACTATCTGTCATACCTCGCCGAAATTCGCTTAAATTAGTATCACCTGCCATGCTCACTGCGCAGTCAGCTCTTTAGGCTACCACAGATATCCCTTTGCATATGCTGCTTGCGCACGAAACCGTTGAAGAGGAAGTGACGGTTGTGTGACATTGTGTTGAAGTGACATTGTGTGTTGAAGTGACATTGTGTCTTGCTACGTATTTCAAATGGGATTGTTTATCACAGTTATTATGTAATACTTCAGTGTGTCTTAAAATGTCTCACTTTAGTGGCACTTCAGTGTGTTTTAAAGTGTCTCACTTTAGTATATCTGTTGTTGTTTCCAATCCCCTTGGAGTAGGAAAGTCTACACCAAATCCAAAGGACCTAGGTCCTTGGAGAAGGGTAGTAAGCAGCTTCACTTTAAGGCGAGGTACCACTAGGGCTGAAGTCTGACTTGACCTCGAAGAACACCGGTCCCGTAATTTTGAACCGAGTCAAGTGACGAGACTGGAGCAATTAACCCCGCACCTCCAGAGGTAAATTTGAGAACTTGGAGGACATTGTAGCCACGACCTATTTTACATGACCGGGCCGCATATTCTGAAAGACTCGCGATTTGAGCACTCACTTGGCGGCTTGGCACTCGCTTAGCGGTTTGGTGAAAAGTATAAGGGTTGCCTCTGTTCTATCTCCAATCGTCGTTCGATGCGCTTAGGTTTTCTTAGACAATCTTATCTAAATATCCCAGACAATGTCCGAGAACGCAATTCTAAATTTTAAACAGCGATTTCGGCACTCAATTACCGGTTTGACGAAAGCATCAGTTTCGCCATCTGTTGACATATATAGGAATCTTTTTATTATAAGTTTTTTTTTAACTTCTACGCAATTTAGTATGTTTTAAAATCTGAATTACATATATAACACAGGATTTAAAGAGATTTTAACAAAATATATAAATGAATAAATTGAAATAAGTATATAATTGAAATTGAGTGCTCAAATCGCGAGTCTTTCAGAATATGCGACCGGGCCACCATTAGTGAACACGGCGGGGGATTTGCATCGACGAGCATCGAACCAGGGACGTTCAGGTCACTAGCTCGACGCCTTTGTCAACCGGGCCTACTAGTATATCTTATTCCCTTCAGAATATGGAGAAGGTGTTAATTAGGCTAAAAGATGCTAAAATAAGTTGTAGCATATACTAACATTTTCGGGTTATTTGTACGTATCTCTTTCCCGCTGCCCTGTAACAGAGAAGAATGAAAGCGATAGAAAAAGGTATTTTGTAAATATTAAGTCTGAAAAACATTATTTATTTTTTGTGCCCACAATATTAATAATTGTTCATGTTCCAATTATGTCACTTTGAAAAAAAATTGGAACATATCTTTCTTAAAACGAGTAGTATAACAATGTCCAGTCTTCTCAACAACTTGACGATTTTTAACACAAACAGAAAAGAATAATGACGTTTCTCAACGACACATTCATGGATATTTAAAATCTTGAACCGATATTTTTCTTATATCTGTTTATTATTTCACTGTAACTTCTCTTATAGGAAAGCTCTGAGCTCGTGTTTAAACGGGGGTTACCAAAACCCATTTCTCACAGCATTTTTACTTTTTCTTTGTTATTATTTAGTCGTATATCTCCTTTCGTATATAATTAGCCATTCTATTTATATCAAAATCTTTTTAAAACGACTGGCGTTCACGTATGAACGGCAGGATCCGACTTTTTCATTTAATTCATTTTTAAAGACTATTCGCTCCAAAAAATCATTTTTAAGTAGTTTGACTTCAAAATATTAACATCGACGATGTTATATGAGATCGTAAAAGTGGAATGTTTCTGATAAAATTAGAACACAATTAAACAAGGGAGCCAAAGGGGTTGGTTGGAACTATTGTTTTTTTTTATTTTACTGTTGTTTTTGATGTCCATACAGCTATTGTAAACTTATTTTATTCTCAACGGAGGCACATGTTTTTTTAAACTAGTTATGGAAATGAAGACAGGTGGCTGTAGATAACTTCATTCGTTTAATCATCATCGAAAGGCTGAAAAGAAAAACTTTTATTAGTGTCTAATTGTGCTATTATATACTCATTACAAATTGAAAGAAAACCAATGTTGCTTTTTTATCATGGTATCCCCAAAGCACTTTTAAATAAAACACCGTGCAATGCGCGAGACGACTTTGTTAGAAGGTGATCTTCAAAATTTTTAAAACACTGAATGGCAAACCCTTCTGATTAATGCGTTATGTTTTATACTGTCTAACACATAGTTTGAAACTTTTTTAAAACATTAACCAATAAGAAAAGTATGATAATAAGTCTGTCAATTATATACTAAACTTTTAGCTAGTAATTAAAAAAACATATAAACTAGTAATTTTATTACAATCAAATATAACACAAGAGATTGAAAATGAGTTCCTTTTCTATTTATGACATTTTTGTGTGTGTAATATCCTACGAAATAACACGTACTGATTAAAGCAATGACTAAAATAATTTATTTTCAATTATCGTGTAATTAACTTGTAAACTTAACAGTAATATGACTCATCGTCGAAATACCTACTTCCCGTTACGGGGTGGAAGGCACTTTCGTGCAAAATTTTCTCCCGCTATACGTCTGCTAAATTACGTGTATTTAAGCAGTCTCATCTATTTTTATTAATGAATTGACAATTCCAACCCCAAACTATACATTTTACGACATATTAAGGCTAAAAAAATTTTTTATTATAGTAAATGTGTTACTCTTCATTTATAAAAAAAATATGAGGTTTACCTTCCCGAAACAGGAGAGGGATTTGAAGAATTTTCTCACTTTTCTAAATCTCTTTCTTTTACGAGGCTGAAAGAGACAGTTTGAACGTTTTAGTATTAATCTGATATATAACCTATCGGAACAAAACAATTTTCTGAATTATTTGGTAATTCCTTTAAAGATCCTTTTGATATTTGAGGAGTTTGAAGGTATTATTACAAATTTAATAAGTTTAATCTTTAGCTTATATACTGGGTGTCTGGATTAAAAGTATATTAATATGTCTGGATTAAAAGTATCCAAAAGTCATGGATTATTTTTACGGAACTACCCATTAGAATTTAAAAATAAATAAATATTTAAATAGAAAGAACACCCAACCAAGTTTTAATACCATTAGGTTTCGATGTGTGAACCTTTCGTAGCACGACAAACGTCTAAACGGTAATCCAGTTCTCTCCAAAGGACGAATTACTCTCCAAGTTATTAGATGAATTACTGGAATGACACACTTCTCCAACTCATTCACAGTTTCCCTTTTTTGTTTATACGCAAAAAATTTTTGTTTATGCACTAATAACTCCTGATATGCTACGAAACACTTGGAGAGAATAGGATTACCGTTTAGACGATTGTCGTACTACAAAAGGTGCACACATCGAAATCTATTGATACCAAAACTTGGTGAGATGTTCTTTCAATTTAAATATTTTTTAAAATGCTAATGGGTAGTTCCCCTAAAAATATACATATCTGTGGCGTTGTGGCAGATGTTGATGTGTCCGAAAAATTCAATTTTATGTTTTAAGTTGGTATGTTACACTTAAAATTGGTTCTTTAATGTGGCAAATGCTGATAGTGGAATTATGAAATAATACTAAGTTATTCGTATTGGCAAATTCTGTTATGTATAAAAGACGTAATACTTGGTCCCTAATTGAAAATTTTCATTGAAGACAAGCCATATGCTTGAGGTTGAATATGAGTATTAAGTAAAGAATATTTGGATTGGAAAACTTAATTGAGCGATTTTATATTTCATAACAAAAGTTACTTTTTTAATTTGCCGAATAAATGACATATCAACATCTACCATAATGTCATATATATATATATATATATATGTGTGTGTGTGTGTGGATAAATTTACAAGGGTGATTTTCGCTTTATGCATTCAATATAAAACTCTATAACTTCTTTAAAACTTATCCCTTCGTTACAGTGCACACAAGTCGACAGTGATTTGTGTACGTTTTATTATTATTTTTTTTTGGTCCAATGCGGAAGGACTTGTCGTTAGACACTCATCATTTATTATTCACCGCAAGTTACTGGCTACTTTCTTATGGGGGAATGACACGGAAACAATCAAGGGGGAACCAATCGGGATTTGAACTCAAGCCCACTACGGGACAGCTCAGAGCGCTAACTACTACACCATGTGGGCCGCGAATTTGTGTAAATTGATTGCCAATTCCCCAAAATCGTTACAATCGACAGTATTGTAGATAATTTTGCAATCATCCTCTAGTCTAATATGAAGGCCTTATTTGAATAGTGGGCCAACTCTACTTTTTAAAAGAAATGGAGTTAGCCTCACTTTCATGTTCATACTAGTCCTTTCTATCTTATTTTAAAATTGATACATCTCCAGCTTATTTCTGCTGCTGTCAGAGGTCACCACAAATCCGATTTCAGAAGTCAGTTTTCAGCCTTCATTAGACTTTAAGGCTCTGAATCTCAAAATGAATAAAAATGGAGTCGCCTCACTATTCAAATAAGACCTTCATATGTAAACTTAACATATGATTTATCGGAGAGATAATCTACTGCCTACAGAATAATTTAAATTCAGTATGAGATGCTTTGTACTTTTTAAATTCAAGGAGACAGTTTTAATTTTCTTTTTTCACGATGAAACTGATTTGGACTGTCTTAACGTAGGATTGCGTTCCTCAATAACGGTAATTCAGAGAGAAAAAAATTGTCCTGCGTCGCGAGTTATAATTTTGGCAGCGCGCCAAACCCAGTAGCAGTAAATAGTTAAACAGAAAAGTACCAAAATGCGTTAGCAAGCAAACGATAAGTAATCCTACGTTAATTACCCGCGGTAGTTTCGTTAGTGGAGACTACCTGAAATATTTTTTTTATAAAAATACCTAGTTGGGATTGAGGAGATTCCCTTACCTCTACTTAACTCAACTAGACAAACATATGGTCAAACAACTGACATATAAAATAAAACTTATTAAGGATGTAAGCATTGGATTAAGGAAGATACTTACTAAAGGTTTAGTCACATCCGGTAGATCATTGTCAAGTTCAGGATTTACATCATTCCTGCAATTATAAATGCAATATTAAATTGGCAGTATTCCTATTCTTTAAAAATGAATATTCATGAAACACAATCGTTTAAATATTCAGGAGCCCTCTGTACTTATTTTGTGCAATGAGATACCAGTTCGATATATCTCATGATGGCATACCTTTTGTTGAGGTTCCTCACAGTACGATATCAATTTTTTTTTATTACGATGAAAAATTAGTTTATATATATATATATATATATTGGCTGATGTCCCTGGAGTCTGATGACATTACATCCCAGTCCGGTGTACATATGAATTCAAGGCAATAGAAACACAAACCACACAAGAATTTTATTAACAAACGATGACACCGGCAATGGACGATGGGTTGTAGCTCCCCTTTCCTTTTGCAAGCGGAAGACTGACCGGTTACCCAGAATACAACCAAGTCTTATGCGGGACTCGAACCCTCGTCCCCGGCGTGTCAGGCTGATGCCTTAACCACTTAGCCACTGGGTGACAAATATATATATATATATATATATATATATATATATATATATATATATATATATATATATATATATATATATATATATATATATATATATATATATATATATATATACATATATATATATACATACACACACACACACACACTTGCTAAATAATTATTTAAAATTGTTTGTATATAACGTATATTACTACCTACTGAATATATTTACTAACAGGTGCGCGGTGGCCCAGTTAGTTAGAGCAGCGTGCCAGTGATCTGAACGTCCCTGGTTCGATGCTTGTCGCTGAAAATCCACTGTCGTGTTAACTAATGGTGGCTGGGGCAATTAAAATAGGTCGTGGCTACAATGTCCTCCAAGTTCTCAAATTTACCTCTGGATGTACGGGGTCAAGTGTTCCGGTTTCGTCACTTGACTCAGTTCAAAATTACGGGACCGATGTTCTTCGAAGTCAAGTCAGACTTCAGCCCTAGTGGTACCTCGCCTTAAAGTGAAGCTGCTTACTACCCTTCGCCAAGGACCTAGGATTTGAGGACCTAGGTCCTTTGGACTTGATGTAGGCTTTCCTACATCAAGGGGATTGGAAACAACAACATATTTACTAACAATGCATACTGGCCGTTTGGACTTGCTTACCACATTTATAATTATAATTAATGTTAATTGTGGATTATTAAAATAATTAAGGAAGACATTAAATCAATAACTTTTTTTATATATTTTTACCAGTGATATGTCATCTGTTATTCTAAATTATCGAAAGGAAGCCAAATTAAAACATTTTTAGAATATCTCCTAAGAAATAAATATCGGATCAGATGTTAGGAGAGTAATCCCATTTTAGCGAGGATGCTTGGGTAGATGAGGAGAATCGTTTACGAATTCATGTCTGATAGTCGTTGTCACCATTTTGGATGATAGATCTGAATTCAGGAAGGCATGCGTGGTCAAATACGTAAAGGAATAAAAACATGACGCTTGTTTTGTTTTCATTTGTGTCAAGTTATTTGAATTTTCAGAAATGTACGGTGCAGTGAGTTGATTACAAATAATTTTTTTAAGTATAAGATTTAAATCTACTTTTATAAATTTCTTCTAGTAAAAAAATCATATTGAAAAAACACCTTAAAAAATAAACTTTGTGGGCAAAATATCTAAGAATATCTGCTTACTGAGCGTCATTTTGATAAATTATTCTCTAATTTCTTAGAAAATCAATCATTTGTTCATTTCTTTTTTCAAGAATGTTACATGTGCCTCTTAATTTTTTCAAGATATCCCTCTTTCTAAAATATAAACGTCAATTTCTTAAAACACATGACATTTTGTTTAAATATGAACTGGGTTTGTGCTTACATAATTACGGTGCCTGAGTCGTTGTCGTTTACTTGCAAAACACAGTCATTTTCAGTTGATTCATTATTTATTTCTTCAACTTCAATATTCGATTCATATTCTCGGTATTTATTTTCTTCCCCAAGCTGAGAGTCAGCAACAACGTTTTTCATCTTAGTCATAATACATTCTTCATCATAGAAATCGAATGCGCCGGCTATATCACCCTGGCCGAACATCTCTTCATTTCTAAGCTTCCACCTGCATTACGGTATTAAAAATAAAAATAAATTCTCACTTCATATATAAGAATCAGTTTTCATTGCATGCGGGAAATCTTATCATCAAATCACTAAAGAAGAATTCCGCACCCAATTTCAGGAGTTAATAGAAATTAAGAAATTAAGAAATCACCTTCTGTAGGTGTTTTCTTTGGTTTCGGTTATTTTAGTTTTAAAATGAGTGAAACTAACTTTGTGCATTTAATTACATACGACATGTTTCCCTTTAATTAGGATTGAACTAAAATCAGGATTTTAATTCAAGCTTTTCTTGTGATCAGATATCATTTAATATTATCAGGTACAACAGTAGGGTCATATACCTAGCTCCTCGAATACCGACCTTTAAACGGAAAATGGCGGTATTCTAGAGCATAATACTCTTTCTGTATGCAACTATAAACTACACAAAAAATTGTGGTAAATGCTGATTTAAAAATTAAGAACTCCACCTAGGTCCTCACACTGTATGAAATTATGCTTGTAGGATTCGGTTCAAGATCTAGATGAAATATCTTTTTAAGATTTAAATAATTACTAAGTCTTTTTCAAATGTCGTTTTGACATAAAACAAAGTTCTTTAATTAAGTGCAAACATCTGTCACTCATGCTTTATTTTTTAGTCACCACAAAAACTGTACTGAATTGTATTTGCCATTGCCTCACCAAAGTAGTCTGATTTTAATAAATAAAAATTTTAATAATATCTGGTCAGCAAAGAAACAAATTATACACAAGTTGCATTCTGTGACCCGAGTATTGTATATTTTTAACTTGGGTAGAGAATTTATCATTGGGCATTTCCTTGGAAGTTCCCATTATTGCTTCATCACCATTGAATGAGATAAGACCTGAAAAAAAGTTCCTTACTCGATTTCTGAGTCGGTCAGCAACATTTCCGGCATGAGATTTTCAACATATTCACTTTCGGTGTTACTGTGAATGTCCTAGAACAGAATTTTGATAATTAGCAAACATTCAACGGATAAGTTGGTACGCTGAAAAGCAGCTGTTGAATGTTTAATTCAAGGAGCAATTATCAATAAACCATTTAAATTAGAAAAATTTAGTTTTAACTGTGTTATCCATCAATAAAAGTACTTGTCGAGAATTTGACTTCAGCTTGGCTGAAATTATTATCTCTTGGCGAATCTGGTGGTAAACTGATCACTATAACATGCCCGTTAAGACATAAGACATTACTAGAATGTAAGCGGAAAGGTTTTAGGATTATTCTATACGAGTTGGCGAGAAATATTTTAGGAAAACCAGTATTTGCCTCACTGCCATTCATTTCCAAAAGGACGTTCAAGAAAATTTCAATAACGACGATTTATGTAAATAATAATGAATATTTCCTTTTTCCCTTTACGGTGCAAATATTTTTGTAATATAGAGCTAAATAAAGTTACATAAACTTTTTCTAAAGATTTTGTTATATCTGTCTGTTGTCAAATAAACAACACTTGTATTTTTGTAAAACACTTTAGAGAAGCAGGGATAAACCAAACTTGCAACATAGAGATTGTTTTATCCTGCATCTTTTATTACTGTGTTTTAAAGGTTAAAGATATGTCTTCAGACTTTAAGTTCTAATCATTGATATCCGCCAAAATATCAAAATATCGCAAACACATTATCAATATATGAATTTAAGAGAGAGATAAACTTCTGTATAATTCTTATGTACCCAAACTTTGATAGCTTTACGACCTAAAATTAATTTTAAAATTAATTTAATTGATTTCAGCTATTACATTTATTTGTCCGCGATCTTCTAAATTCATATGTCCAAGCAAAATTTTACTGAAGAGAGAAATTATGAAGCTAAAGTATTTTCGAACCTGCACTCATAAATCTATTACTTAACTTCAAATATTAATGAGATTTCATGAATTGTTTTTTCGGAAGATTGAGTAATATCGAGAATACTGAATATTTCTGCATTTATTTGTTATCAGATATTTCAGGCCTGGGTAAATAATCGGAATTACTGAGTAATTAGCTAATATAAAACTTCATCATATAGTAAAAGTTTTTCCTACTACTGATAGTATAAGGTGCATGCGATAACTAAAATAATATGTAACCCTGAATAACTTTTGCTGCACTGTTGCCTGATTCAAAGACCCAAACATCTATTGCAGGGGTTTCTAACTTGACGGTCACGATTCCCAAAGCGGTTTTGAAGCGTTTTCTGGGTCGTCGCCACAGTTTTATTCAATTAAAATAACCTTTTAAGCAAATTTCACAGAAAAAATTTGTCAATATTTGTTTACTATGAAACTGTTTTTTTTTCTAATGCGGAGGCACTTTGTCGTAAGATATACGCCTTTTTTATTCACTGATATTTGCTATCTACTATATTATGGGAGCACCCTATAGGTGAGTCAGCATTGCTGCCTATGATGGGGACGATACGGAAACAGCGAAGCCCTATTCGGGATCGGAACCCAAGCCCACTGTGTGATGGACATCCCCAAGCACAATGAAACTGTAGGGCAGTTAGGTTTTGTAAAAGGAAACGGTCTCATTCAAAATGTAAGCTCGGTTCGCTAGAAATCTACCGTCTTTATCTGGTGGACAATAAAAATCGTGGTGACTTACATACAGTACGCAAATTCTAAACATCAGTTTGGCTTTCATCAGCCTGTGCTGTCAAATTCGGCATTGACATTACAGTTGTAATTTCCCCGACGGATTAAAGCAATCTTATTTAGGATTTTTTTCTATTTTTATTGTTATATAATTAGGAATACACACGGTGGGGGCATTATTTTCCTTCAGGTTCTTTTCTGTTCTTGCTTTGGCACAACTTTGACTGAGGGATGAACGTTTTTTGGTGTTCTCCATTTCAAACAATATTAATTTTTGTTAGATTAAATATTTAGTTGAAATTTTAATGATACAAAATTCTTTTTAGTGATTTTTCTTTATGTCTTAAAAAGCCCTTTTAATGAAAATATGAAGCGCGGGGGAGTCGCTGGATGAAGGGGGTCGCTACTCGAAAAAGCTTGGGAAACACTGATCTATTGAATTACTTTTGTTTTCAGCAAGAGTAGACAGAGAATAGAGATGAATTGTACTACGCATTTTATACGAATATGGAAAATAATTATTGTAAAGGGTGAAGGATCTCTTTGAAACCACACAATTACACTAAAAAGTGTTTTAAATTAATTTTCCTTTAGATGATTCATTAATTATATAAAAAAAATAAATAATAAATTAATGCATTAATTACACTCTGTCACAAAAAAATATATGCACCCAGAAGAGATCGAGCTACTATCACGAAACTTGGAAGGAATGTAGTCTTGTAAGAGATATGCTAATGATTAAAATATCGACGCCAATGAGACAAGGGTAAGCACGCTACGCGCATATGAGATGCGCAGCTGGGAGAGTTTAAAAGCATGATTGGGCGTGCCATAGGGTTATTAAAACAAATCTGTAGACTTGGATGGACGGTATTGTGACTAGAGATGCCTCTGAGACGTAACCGGTGACAGTACGAACAATTGTCGGACTTTGAGAGGGGGGGGGGGATCGCAGGCCTCAGAGAAGCAAGTCGGTCGAACAGGCGTATCGGTCACCACCTCGGGCGGACCGATATGGAAGTTGCTCGGTGTTGGCAACAATGCATCACAGAAGGGATAGTCTACCGTCGCGGAGGGTCAGGGCGTTCCAGTAACACAAATGCGCGCGAGGATCGCGCAATCATAAGAGCGGCCCCGTCCGCACCAACAACGTCACTAGAATCGATTCGACGCCATTTACCACCTTACAGACATCCGGTGGTATCAAGGGAAACCATGCGGAGACGACTAGCAGACGCAGCTATAAGGAGCCGACGTCCATTAAGACGCCTACCACTGATCCCACATCATAGGCAGTGTCGATAGGATTTTTGCCGACCTTGGGCAACCTGGAGTGTCACCGACTGGAGTGTCACCGACTGGAGGCGTGTGATCTTCAGAGATAAATCCCGATTCAGTCTCAATGCTGACCAGCGCATACGCGTGTGGAGGCGGCCAGGCCACCGGTCCGATCAGGCATTTGTTGTCGAGAGGCATACAGCGATTACACAAGGTGTGACAGTGTGGGGAGCGATTTGTTGGGACACACGATCACCTCTAGTTGTCTTTCAACGCACTTTGACGGCTAGCAGTTACGTGGACGAGATTTTGACGCAAGTTGTACTGACTATGCTATCAAGTCTCCCAGGTGCCATTTATCAGCAAGACAACACTCGTCCATATACTGCGCGACTCTCCCAACAATGTTTTCAAGGATATGACGTACTCCCATGGCCTGCCAGGTCACCAGACCCCTCGCCATTAGAGCACGTCTGGGACGTGCTTGGAAGGCAACTGCAGCCGTCCCGGAATACTGGTGAATTAACTGCCCAGTTGCAAAGATTATAGCATGATCTTCCGCAGGAGGTTATAGGTGACCTCATTGATTCGACGGCAAGCCGTGTTTCGGTTTGTATAGCTGCCAGAGGTGGATTTACTACTTACTGATTTGTAAGCTTTTTCATGTCATATCTTCTTGTAATAAAACGGTCTGTTCTTCTGAATTTGTAATCATTTGCTAATCTCCTCATATATAACATACATGTTAAGTTTGGTGATAGTAGCTCGTTTCCTTCTGGGTGCATATATTTTTTTGTGACAGAGTGTATATAAAAAAAAAACAAGAATAAATTAATGCATTAAAAATTTTACCTAATATAAAACTTTGAAAACTTTTGATAATTTTAAATTTCAAAAGTTAATTTGACATCATGATTATATTTTTCAGCAAATAATTGCCACTAAGGTAAGTATAGGCCATTATTTCAAATGATATCTCGTGGCTTGTTGGAATAATTTAAATCAGAAATATATGTTTTAACATAGATGTAAACTACGTATGATGATAATCATAAAGCTATATTTCCTTAAAGTGGTAACAACGTAAATAAATTCAAATACGTATATACTTACAGCATATTCATTTGTTTCCTGGTTTTCGTTATCAAAATTAATTGTTATGTCCCCAGAGGTGGCATTTGAGGACGCCTGTAATTAATAATCAAATTAATAAAAAGTGGTCGCTTTTCTCTTTTAATACAGTGAGACAGCAGGATAGAAAAGTACATTGAGTGACTTGATACTTGAAATAAAATCTTTTATAAGAGAAGAAGTTAAATCAGAGACCCAGTTTCGAAAGATGATAAAACTTAGTATATATAAATATTAAATATAAGTAATTAAAATTATTTTTATGCTTAATTTACTTATATTCAAGTTGCTCACAGATAGCACATCAGATCGCATACTTATCAATAATGTTGTTAAGATAATAATCCTCTAATAATTTTCTGATAAGTATGACGATGATCATCAAGTTATACTTCCTTAAAGTGGTAATATAAATAAATTCAAATAGATACTTACAGCATAATCATTTGTTTTTTTCGCTTTCATTATCAAAATTGTCTGTTATGTCCTCAGAGGAGACAATTGAGGACGCCTGTAATTAATAATCAAATTAATAAAAAGTGGTCGCTTTTTCTCCTTTGATACATTGAGACTGCAGAATAGAAAATTTCGCTGAGTTACTTTGTAATTGAAATAAAATCTTCTATAAGAGAAGAAGTTAAATCAGTGGCACACAGAAGCCAGTTTTGAAAGATGATAAAACTTAGTATATATAAATATTAAACATAAGTAATTTAAATTCATTTTATGTTTAATTTAGTCATATTCAAGTTGCCCACAGATCGCATATCATGATACATGTCAATAACGTTGTGCAGATAATAAACTTCTAATAATTTTCCGATAAGTATGATGATGATCATCAAGTTATACTTCCTTTAAGTGGTAATGTAAATAGATTGAAATAGATACTTACAGCACAATCATTTGTTTCTTCGTTTTCATTATCAAAATTAACTGTTATGTCCTCAGAGGTGGCATTTGAGGACGCCTGTAATTAATAAAATGTACAAATCAATGAAAAGTGATAAATTTTTGCTCGTCCAACACATTTAAACAACAGGATAGAAAATTACTTTGAGTTACTTTGTAAATGAAATAAAATCTATTATAAAAGAACTAAAATCAGAGAGGCACAGTTACCAATTATGAAAGATTATAAAGCTTATTATGCATAAGTATTAAATATAAGTAATCCAAATTAATTCTATCTTTAATTTTCTCATCTTCAACTTTCTCACAGATTGCATACGAGTACGTTTGTCAACAACATTATAACTCAGTCGATATCTTTGTAACTCAGTCTTTGTAACTCAGTCAGACAGAAATAATGCTAAGTAAAGAAGGCGTAAACCCATATCTACTCATCAGTGAAAGGATGATCTAAATACAGCTCTGATGGGATCTTCCTTTTATCCTTTTTTCACATATAAACCACACTTAAATTAAGGTAAATTACATGAGATGCTAGGCATCTTGTTAACAGTTTTTTCAAGCTCGATGTTGTTGTTATTTATTATGCCCCCATTGGTACGAAGTATTCCAGACCAGGTTCATATGGGCTAGCGGGCTGAGACGTGCGGCTCCGGTTTATAACGGCACGACAAACGTCGGAGTTCGATTTACCTCAATTTTAACTCAGCAAAGCCCAGGGGTGACATCTGGGAGGCTCGTACCTTCTCCAACCCTCTCTGACCTCTTCTAGAGAGACTTTTTGGACTACGGAGTGAACGTACTTCTATCCAGCCTAGACACGGAGGTACTGAATAATACATATCAGGATTTGAACCGAGCACACTCGGCAACAAAAGCCGACGCACTACCAATTCGCAACCTCAGGCCCTTTAAGCTCGTAATAATTTTTTTATTTATAAAATAGTTATGGCATCAGTATTCTATTCCTTTGGTAGGGTATCATTATAATCGCTTTCAGCTTGAAAGAAGTGTCTACGAACAGATACAATCATTTCGAAACCAATTTACCTTACATGTTACCTGGATATTTACTCTAGTTCTTAAGTCACCAGTAGACAAATATTGCATTCATAAATGTAAATAGTTTTGTCTCGAAACATACCTTTAAAGGTGTTTAATTCATATTTTTTAATTGTACAATATTTTGGAATTTCTGGGGGCATCAAATTTTTAAATAATAGAAAGTCAGTGGAAGGCAGTCGAAAGAAAAGGCATTTAGGTTAGATAAATTTCTCAACCGAGATTTTTTTATGTATTTTTGAATCAAATATTTTGAATCCAATTGACATTAGTTGAAGATACATTTTGTGTTCTGTTATCTGAATTCAGTCTATACGATTCGAAGATTTCGTTTTTCCGTTTATTTTAATTTTATTCTCCATTTTTGCTAGTGATTTGAAGAAATTATGGTTATCAGAAGTTCCAAAGACGAATTGACGGGTATGAAAATATTAATACAAAAATGAATGCAGGTCATGCATTTACGCGAAATTAGTTTGAGATGCATTCTTATTCACTTTAAAATGAATATGAATTACTCATAGTTCATACTTCCTTTAAAAAAGAAATTCCCACTTAAATATAAATTAAATAAACAATGTGTGTCATTAACAGCTTATACAATTATTTGTAACATTTGATTTTTTTTAATTACTGTGTCAGAATTTTGTGCAATAATAGGCTTTTAAATAAACGTGTCTAAAATACTGTTAACGTATATTTTTTTCATCTTACTTACTTCAACAACGGAAGGTGGCCCAGAGTCCTGTAAGTAAATTAGAATAGCTGTAAGTAACTATCATATTTTCAATTTGTAAAAACCATAAATATGTCAAATATAACTGAAAAAACGTTTTAAAAATTGAAGCATGATAGGATGAAATATTTCATGCTTCTAAACTATGAAATCCTGCACACATATCTGACTTTTTCTCGGATATTCCGATTTTACAACTCCGTACAACTAAAGTCTATTTTAAATGAATAAATACGCCTTTCACCGTGAAAAGTTTGGAGGAGCTAAATTTTGATTCGTAAGAAAGAAGTTTTATAATGAAATTGAAGTATAAAAATGGCTTTAATTGATGAATTGAAAACGCGTGTTTTTTACAAACTGTTTTCTTTATTAAAAGGAATTAAGTTGTGTGTATATATATATATATATATATATGTGTGTGTGTGTGTGTGTGTGTGTGTGTGTGTGTTTGTTTGGGTAATGCCTTAATTATGGGGGGGAAATCAGGGAACATTTAACGGGGGTTTTGCTTAGAAAAAATGGGAATTAGTAATTAAATACTATTAATTCCCGAAATATTGGGGGGAAAGAGAAACGAGGGGTTTTAATAGTAAAAGTTACCAATAGAGATCGCCACCTGACTGTCCAGTTTTAAAAAGAGATTATTCAAGCGAGGGGTTTTAAAGTTACTCAAGTAGAAGCTTCTAGAACTTTCTTAATAAAATGTCAGCAAATAAGTTGAGCGGGAGTTGAACAAAGAACGAGGCAGACGCTTGGAGGATTTCGCAGGATACGGAGGGTTGCTGCAGCTCTCCGAAAAATTTTGGGGATGGAGTGTTTCCAATTAATAAGGTCGTAGGAATCGTTAAAAATAATTAGAAGGAGCTCTAGGACGTACGAAGTCGTAATAAATATAGAAAAACTATATTTGGTTTATCTTATTGTGTGCCACGACTGCCTTCAATTTTAAGTATGTGTTAAGCCTCCCAGCTGTATATACAGTTGGCTCTCTGTTTAACGTCATTCAAGGGACCGTGAAAAATCGTCCTTAAGTAGAGATCGCCCTTAAACAGAATGTGTGAAAAAATAACATTTCCCATAACGTCGGAGGGGCCGGGACTGGGAAATATCGTCTTTAATTAGAGATCGTCGTTAAGTAGAGCAACGTTAAACAGAGAGCCAACTGTATATATATATATATATATATATATATATATATATACAACATACAAAACAAAAAACCTTTTTTAATTTCCAAATTCTTTTTATTTTCCTTTAAAATTACTTGGGCGTAAGCAAATTGATATCGTTTTCGTTTTAAGATCAAAGGATTTGAACGTAACCTAAACGCAATAGTAGGTAATCAATATATCCTCCCTTTAACAACCAGTCTCGTGGGCGCCAAATCTTATATAACCGGCCAGGGTATCGATCCCAGAAATCTCCTCTGTCCAATCAGTGAAAAGTTCAAGGCTCGTGTGACAACGACCGCATGAAGTTTTCAAAAGATCCACCAAGGTTTTGACCGGAGATTTTGCTGAATTAACGTTGTCCCGATAACTTGTAGCAATGTAAGCAATAAGGTCTGTTCGAGATTTGACGTGTTTTCCTTGTGTCCGGGGCTGGAGGGGCCCATAAATGAATTTTAAGAGGGCCTTCGAGTACCCAAAAGCGACATTAGCCTCCCTGGCCGGCTACGGTATTTCATCGCTGGAACTCAAGTACGAACTAGAATGCTGTGACGCATGGCCGCCAGCAACACCTTTCTCCTTCGCCGCCGTCGTGCTGATGTTATATATATATATATATATATATATATATATATATATATATATATATATATATATATCAATATCATAAATTAAATATTTAGCCCTCCATTCTAGCATTTAAATTCCCTTTCCAAAATCCAATCCGCAGTAATCTCAATTTATCGCTACCAAACCCTTAGCAACAGAACTTCCCATAAATCGCTTGCCTTGCATTTCTACACGTGTACATCTCCGGATTCAGAGGCGTGGGTTCACATCGCGAGCCCCGATATTTTGCTGACCCTACAAAATAATAGCCACATGTACCTCGCCTCTCGCGAATAAGGTTGAAAGGTGATATTCGCTTACGAGCCGTCTTCTGCAATGGACGGATGTACTTCTGTCGCTCTAATAAACGGTTCGGCCAGACTGCATCAAAATTTTATTCCTTTCAGTCTGAGTCTAGCTCCAGCCATGTAAATATGAACTAGTTTCTCTTTCAGATTATAATTTAAGGATGTAATGGATATATTACATATATATGTGTATGTATGTATGTATTTCTATCGGATCCCTAAAGAGCTTGGCCAGTCCAGGGCGCTTGGCTCGATACCAGTGATGTGCAGGAGGCTCTCACCAAATACTGTACAGCCTGATCTTTGAAACGGATTGAGCCTCCGATACAGTTACGACGTAAAACAGGGGAAAATCCTCTAAACAGCCCTCTTTTGCTAGTAGATCGTCCTGAACCAGTGGCGCACCCAGGGGGGGGGACAAAGGGTCCTGCCTCTCTGAAATTGCATTATGAATATTGATTTTGCATTATAAATATATTTATACATTCATCTCGGTCCCCCCCCCCCATGCATTATAAATATTTTTATCCGTTTATCTTGCTCCCTCCCCCCCCCCCCGCAAAAAAAATAAAAAAATCCTGGGTGCGCCAATACCCTGAACAAACCCACATGTGACGGGATATATTTATTTAAAGTAAGTATTCGAATATAGTCCTTGATACCGGATAAATACTTCAACACGTCCTTCATCCTGAAAGTGCAACTTAGGTATGCATGTTACAGGATTGTTAGTTCACTTATTCGTTATTATGTTATGATTTTTCTTATTCGGTAATATATTAGAATAGCAGTTATTAGATTATATCTTAGGACTTCTATTGACTTTTCGAATGTCCCTAACAAAACTGTTAGTGACAAAATTAAAGAAAAAAGGCTGTATATCGCATTGTAATTCAAGTCTTCTGATAAGAAACGAAACCGAAAGAAGACTAAACTCATGCCTGATAGCGATACGAAACCACAATAAGAAAATTTACCTCGCTTTGTATTAATTCGTTCTAAATTTTACTAATAGTATCTCGCGTTATTACTTTGAAGTCATCAGAAAATTAGATTGACCAGATTTCTGACTATGCAATCGGTGATCTAAATATAAGCCCTCCTGGTAAAATTATGCATATTTTAAAACAAGTATGCCGTTCCATTCTTTAAGATTTATTTACGATAATTAAATTTGAATCTGAAATGTATGTATTTGAATCTGAACTAAAATGAATTTCAAGTCCGTTTGCCATTTAAAGATGCTAATATTTAATAACTGCAGCATCTGTATGACCTTTAGCTAACAACCTCTCATCATTTTATTGACCGATAAAACCTAATATTCCGTTAATATACACTGACACGAAAAAGGATTCAGTTACAACAGCTGAGAAAAGCCTGGGTTTGTAGGACTGTGAAAAGCTATTGGGTTAGTGGGTAGATCTGTGAGGTGGAATTTTGGGCCAAAAAATGGTCGATTTCGATACAAAGACTTACTCTAGGGATCCACCATTCCCTCGCAAGTTGGTAAAAAACATAACCGCTGGCAATTGCACCGCCAACAACCAAAAAACGCCCAAAGTTCTGCATAGCGAACAGCACTTTGAGAGGGTCTATATCAGACTAAAGATGGCGGCGGAAACTTTCTGAGAGGTATTGTTACACAACAATGATACTTTGTAAAAGAGGATCTGCTTTGTATCTCAATGGTCACTTTTAAACAATATGATTTGTTTAAAATCTGTTCCTTTGAAACAATCATTGTTATCTGAGATGAGAGTTTTAAAATTGCTTTTTATACACGTGGTTATTATTTTCAGTGTCCATGTTCAACTTTTCGATCTAATTTTTTCTCATACGTCCCGACCCATGTCTAAATTCATGGCGCAACAGTCCGTTGTGGACCAAGGCCTTTAGTGCCCATCTCCGCTTTCTTGACCGTTGGCTTGGGGTGCCATACAGCATATCTCTCAGTCAGGTTGTCAGCCTGACGTGGGACCCCAGAGTTCTGTTCCCAAGCATGCTTGGTCCTCATTTTATCGATCCACTCAAGGGATGAAAGGCTTAGTCAACCTTGCCCAGTCGCAGGATCGAACCCTGGACCTGTAATGTGGCAACTTGGGGCTTTTAACCACAAGGCCACAGGGCGCCACTGTGGCCCCTTTAAATCCAAGAAGGAGGCTAATGCTGTACATAAAGGTCCTTGATATTGAAAGGATCATGCAGTACTGAATGGGTCATTCTAAATTTATTTGTTAGAAATTTGGTTACAACTTTAATAGTCCCCCCAAAATACACGTGGTTTTAATTTTCAGTGTTGGTGTTCAACTTTTCGCTCAAAATGTTTCGCACATATCTTGACCCTTGTTGCTCCCTTTAAATCCAAGAATAAGGCTATTGCTGTACCTAAAGGTTCTTGATACTCAAAGGATCATACAGTACCGAATGGGTCATTCTAAATTTATTTTTAAGAAATCTGGCTACAACTTTAATAGTCCCCCCAAGATTTCAATGTTTTGCTTTCTGAATTGGCATCGTTCCGAATCGTTTTTTTTTTAATTTTCTGATTCGATCGGGAATGTATTATCCTCTTTTCACTGTATACTGTATGCACTTTCTCTGCTGCTTTCTATACTGCTTTTTATAACTTTTCTATACTGCTTAAGTATGTATATATGAACGGAACTCCTGGAATTTGTGTTTCTCTTTGTTCTTCTTGGTTGTTGGAGAAACGATGGACATTCGTTTAAGTTGAAAGTTTTTAGTACCTGAAGTAATTGAAGTTCCCAGCAAAAGGCTCGATGTACATGTAAATGCTTTTCATTTGAGTTTAACATTCAAGGCGAAGCCGAATGAATAAACATGTATGTAACAAGTTGAACTCTTGTCTTGTGCGCATTATTTGCTGCCACAGCAAAGACACCGCTTCTACAACTCTGCTCAAAAATTGTCAAACACTAGAAAGAAATTTTCCATATATTTGTCTCTTTAGGGGTATTCCCCCCCCCCCCAATGAGATGGGCCCATTTTCTTCGAAATTCCCTCTAATTACCGGCAAACGTTTTTTTCTTTCTTGTAATGTAATTTCCAACTATTAACTTTAATAAGAATGTGTACGTAACATGTATATCTTACTTCTGGATAAAATTTGAATGTTCTTTAACAAAAACAATGTTGTAATATGTAGCGAACAGCTCATTAAAAAAGAATTTGCTCCTTTTACAATGTTTTACGGTGTAAGTGATATTCACTTGTATAATATTCACGTACATTTTACAGTTATTGGATTTTAAGGTAGGTATGTAGGAACACTTCTCCCTAAATTTTCAAAGAAGAATTGTATTATGTGTTTTACCGCAGTTGAAGCATATCCAAAAGCCTTTAAAATTAAAATATATATATGTATATGTCTTAGTGTAAGATATAAATAAAATTTAAGTCCTTAAATCTTTCTACCGCGATGGCTGCCGTCTGACAAATTTTGAAGAAATAGGTTAGTTAGTTTGCTTATTGCGCCACCATAAGTTCAGAAACTGTAATGACGAAACTGCAGAGACTGTATGCAAACGTTTATGTTTAATGCGACAGGGGCTACAGACGTCCCTGTGTGCCGAGAAATAGAATCTACCATTCAGAGAGAATTACTTGCATTCAAACTGGATAATCCGTTGTACAATTTAAAATGATATTCCTATACATTCCTGGGCCAGAGGTAGCCCAGTGGTAGAGTGTCGGATTTCGGTACTGAGGGTGCTCGGATCGAATCCTGACAATCGCCATTAAATGCCTTCGTGTCTAGGCCGGATACGGGCATCTGAAATCCGTAGACCGGAAGATCCGTTTATGAGATCTGTGTGTGGGGAAGGCACGTCCCCCCCCCCAGTTGTCAGCCATAGGGGTGCTCAGTTAAAATTGATGTGGCACCTGGCTAAGTCGGACTCCGACCCTTGTTGTGCCGTTATAAACCGGATCCGCACCCCTCAGCCTGCAAGCCTCTAAGGGCCTACTCTGGAATACATTCTAGCCAAGGAACATGAGCAACAACAACGTATGCATTCCTATGTTTTCCCTGTATGTTATACTGAATATTTATCAGGAAAAAAACAGGAAATCTCTATTTAGTTTCTCGATTTTTTGACAGAGATTGAGCTTGTGTTTTAGGATTAAAATTTAAATTAATTACAAATTTTTCTTTGATTGCCCCTTTTGGAGTTATTTTGAAAAGCCAATTAATAAGTCAATGTTTTATGTTATAGGTAAATTCTTACTACATATTTCATTTGCGTCTTCGGGGTTGGACAAAAAAAATACCAAAGGATAATAATTTTAATGCTTTTCTTCCTTGACTCCATTTTGAAAAGCCAATCAGAGAGCCAATGTTTTATGCCAAAGGGAAATTACCACCTAATTGTTATTTCACGCTTTCAAGCATCCGCACACAAGTTGCCCACGTTGTTTGTATGCATTCTTGCCAATACATTGGCTGAACCGATGATCCTCTCAACTGGCGAGAAAGCAGTGAGTTATCAAAAACGAGCCTTTTCACCAGACTGTCGTGTCTACGTTCGGAATTTTATACGCAGGCAGAATTGTTTATGATTATATGGGGACTCCAATGTTTCTGTTAGTTATTCCTGTAGAATGTTGACGAGGATTAATAATTAAGATGTTAATATTTCCTTTAACTAGTTGTGTGTGACTCTAACATTTCAAAGTTTTTCACAATCTAAGCTTACCGTAATAGGTTAGGCCAAATCAGCTTGAGCGTATCTTAATCGTCCCTTTCTGCTTGTGTAAGTTTCTTTTATCTCCTTTATTTTACCCTGTAGACACGTATTATTTTGAGCTCTTATATTTCACCATAGGTGATATCATATAAACTTACCTTCTAATAACTCCTTCTGTGATATTCCTCTGTAGAGAAAGGGTAATTTCCTTAATAAGTACTTAGGTATTATTAAGTGCAATTGAGAAATTAAAATATCTGTACTGAGAAGTACAATTCTCGTGTTATGATGGAGACTTCAGAAGCATTGCGAATGAAACATAATTTACATATGTAGTATGATCGAGGAGTCTTTGGACGTTCTTCAAAAACCTGTTCTAGAGGTTTTATTTTTTCACTAGCCGGTCTTCGCCCGTCTAGCCTGTTGGTTTAGGGACCCGCTCCCTTTAGCAATCATTGTCAGAGAATAGAAACACTAAAAAACAACGAATAAAGGTATTTAAATTTTGTGGTACAACAATAAATAGCGCTATGTATGTGTCACACTCGATACAGTTCATACTGTATCACTCTCGTTGCACCATCTGGCGGACCTTAGCACAAATAGAACCAAATATTGCATAAAAAATTGAATCATATTTTTTCTAGAATAAAATTTCAAATTCGGGCTTCGAGATGCTCATACAAATGAACGATAACATAATAAATGCAACAATTTACTTTAAGAAATATTAACAAATACGATTGATTCTTCGAAGAATCGCATTTGTTAATATTTCTTAAAATAAATTTCTTCGAAGAATCAACGGAAATTCTTCGAAATGTCTGTGATTCACGCTTTATTTACGGATATATATCGGATAGCGGTGGACTCTGCTATTAGAATTAAAATATCTGTAAAACTATTAAAATAACAGTTAACTGTAAGCAGAAAAAATTATCAGTTTTCAAAGCTCTTTCCAAATATGTAAGATTTATGTACTTTCTAAAAAAAATTTCACCGATTTTCGACCAAAATGGCCGCCAAAATCGCGCCATATCAAGAGTGGTGATTTTCGGAAATATAACAGCTTCCATTTACTGTTGTCACCCTTCAAAATTGTTGGTTTTTTATTAATTAAAAATTAATGGTAATAAAATTTAAAATTCGGGCTTCGAGGTGCACATGTTCAGAATTTTCACTACCCGTGTTCCAAATTTAATAGGTGTAAGTTTTATAGATTCGTCTCGAAGCAGCACACATATAACATGGTCACACGGAGGTGTGACCGACAGACAGAATCCAACCTTGCTTTGTTAATATAGATTTGCCGTATACAAGTCGAAATCAAGGTCTTGTAAATCCAAGCTTAAATCCCCCAGTTCTTGAACTGAATCACATATGAGTCCTAAATCTAGGATAAATTATGTTGTTGTAATTTTTTCCCCCAATCCTTCATATCTACATCTTTCTTTAGCGTCTCTCGTAAAATCAGTTTCCGCATATTGAAAATATTTCACCAAAGTTTAGTTACCTAGCATTTTTCCCAGATGCTTTGTACAATACAAGCTGATCAATAAATGATTTGAATCTAAGAGTAGTGGAAACAGATTTAACGGTATTATTAACTGCTAGTTCGAGTCCGCCAAAATATCAAGGATGGAAATCGATCTTTCATAAATTTGGTTATTCCATTCTTCTGACCCATTAGAACTGCTGCACCGTCACATGTAATACTTTATAAATTATCATTTAAGTAATTTTGTAGCATTCTTTGCTTCTCAAGACATTCGAAAAAGGAATTAATAATTCCAAGATAAAAAGAACTTTTTATATACCATGCTTTTAAATTTTATGTTGAATCATATAAACTTGACAATTCTATGTATTAATAAATACTTTTTAAAATTTTTTTGATGAATTATCCCATTAACTTGAAAGAAAATGAAGTTAATTGGAAGTTAACTTGCATATAACTTTTCATTCTTGTTCCGGCCAATAGATGGCTGCACCAGTCTACAAAACAAAATTAACTGAAAATAACTGAAAATTAATTTAATTCTGCTTAAAGATGGCTAAAAGAATTTAAAAAATGCATTGTCATTGTGTTCTGAGCTATTCTAAAAGTTTAAAATGTCTATCTAGTCGGGAAGTTAGTTAAAAATCGATTGCAAGATTTGTACTTGACAAACCCACACACAAGCACACAAACAAGAAAGCAAGTTAATAAAAACATGGTAAAAATACCTTTTGCAGTTACACTTTCAATTTCACCTAAATCTAAAAGTCAAAATCAACGGCATCTCAACCCCATCCTCTGGTCTATGTCCAGGAATGTCGCTAATCATCCCTTACTCTTCGCCAAATAACAACACTTGCCCCAAGTAAAAGCTTTCAGTGATGGAACAGGCGTCTCTATCTGCCGATGATTGATGTTTAATACAACAGCAGAGAGAAAATATAAGTACAATTGGTGCAAAATACAGAATAAAGGCTAATGCCCAGGATGATCAGGGCTACAAATAAGACCAAAAATAGGAAACTAAATCACTGGATACTTAACAAGTATCACAGTACATGATTGTTTCCCACCTAAGTCTTACCCGTACACTATCTCTGTCCAATGTCCTTTGAATGTTTCAGAATTGTCCAGTCTTCTTTCTTTATGCTTATCACCCGAGGCTACTACCTCCCCCCCCCCCCTAGATCTTTCCACTGCCCACTTTGAGAATCGCCCACTCTGGGAAACTCTGGTATAGAGCTTTGTGGACACTTATATAGGGAAGGATAAAAAAATATAACCCACTTCTTTCAGGAAGAACTTTAGACGTTTTAACTTCATATCAGCTTAAAACACAGCAGGTGTATTTTTCGCTCGCTGTTATACGGCAAATATTCATAAAAAATGATAATAATGATTTTACCTTAGGAACAGTAAATAAACTGGGATTTTTCTTCCCTGATGCTGATGCTTTATATCGTTTTAAGTCTGATAAATAGCGACTAGTAGAACCAGGCTCAAAACATGCAGGCATATCTGTACACGGAATAAATCTTAAAATGTGTTAAACAATTTTCAAAAACACGTATCCATATAACTAATTCAAAAAAACAGTAGGTTCTTTACATGTTGCGCCACCTGCCGGTGAGCGACCATAATCGGTCCATTTCTCTGGGGCAGTGTTTGTTAACCTTTTTAATTGTCAACACTCCCTTGTATCTAAAAACAAGCACTCGCACCCTCTTGAAAAATGTGTTCTATTTTTTATTTGGGTAAAGACATTTATTGCAAGATAATTTCTTTATTGCAGAAAAAAATTAATATATTTACAATACATACCATATTATTATATATGAAACAATATCTACATTTTTAATGGCTACTTTGTTGTTGTTTGTTATAATTTTCATTTTAAAACGAGGCTCTTTTTTTGAAAGATCCACACGTAAGTCATCGGATGCATTTCAGCAATTTCTGGCTTTTGTTTTGATGTGATAAAGCAGGGACGTCAAACTCAAAGGCTAACTTGGTCCAAACAAACAAGGTTAAACTATAGGTGGACGCAAAAAAATCAATATTAATATAAACGTAAGTTTATTTACCTAATGACAGTATATTCAACATAAATATACGCATTTTGTTTAATAATAGCAATAAAAGAGTATAATTAGAAACGCATTTAGCGAATTCTTCCTATCTTAAAATTTTGCGACGGTTGTTGTTCTTTCCACTAAAACTAAATTCGAGCCCAGACGCACAAACGGGTCGGCTATATGAACTTTATTAACACATCACAAAGAACTTCGTACAAACAGCACAGAGCCAGAACACAGACGCTACTAACTCCACAGCGGAAGTATCTTAGAACGTTTACAAAACATAAAGACAGCGGTATCGTGCTGCCATCTAGCGGACAAACAATCATAACATATTAAATAAATGAATAAATGAAAATACAGGAACATACTCCATGAACATACTCCCACCCTCAAGAATTTATTCTTGACAAATCGGTAGGGGGGAGAGTTTAACGATAGGCCTTTTAAAATAACCTTTAGAAGTTTTAAGGGTGACAACTCGCACCGTTCCATCTAAACCTGGATGAACTTCATTTACTCTGCCAAGAGGCCAACAGGATGGAGGTGTATTGTCTTCCTTGAGCAACACCATGTCACCTACCTTTAAATTTGATTTGGTGATATGCCATTTGTTACGATTTTGAAGAGAGCTCAGATAGTCCTGGTGCCACCTTTTCCAAAAGTTCATTTTCATTTTTTGAACAAGGTCCCAGCGAGAACGTAAGGACAGATATTGGGAGTCAACCTGCTCAGGAGGGGAAGTAATTACTTCACCTATTAAAAAATGGGAGGGAGTTAACACTTCTAAATTGTCTAATTCATCGTTGGTAGGAGACAATGGTCTTGAATTCAAAACTGCTTCAATCTGACAAAACAGAGTGGCAAATTCTTCGAAGCTTAACTTATGGTCACCAATTACTCTTTTCATATGGGACTTTACCGATTTGATACCCGATTCCCACAATCCACCAAAATGAGGACTTGCAGGAGGTATCATATGCCACTGAATAGCTTGTTGTGAGAGAAAATAACAAATGTTCTCATCCCTGTTGATGCCGGACACAATTTTACACAATTCAGACATTTTCCTTTTAGCACCACAAAAATTAGTGGCATTATCACAATGAATGTGACGGGGGGACCCTCTGCGACAACTAAACCGCTTCAAGGCAGCAATAAAAGCCTCGGAGGTCAAATCACTGACGCATTCTAGATGAATCGCCTTTGTGCTAAAGCAAATGAATAAAGCAACATAACCTTTTATACTTTTAGAACCTCTACCCCGAAATTTCAACATATTAATAGGCCCAGCAAAGTCTACACCACAGACCGAGAATGGTCTATTAGGCATGACACGTTGTCGCGGAAGATCTCCCATCAATTGTTTATTGGATGCAAAACGATATCTATGACAAACAATACACTTATGAATATAACTCTTGATTAGTTTCCTAGCACCAACAATCCAATAATTCTGCAATAAAATATTCAATAACAAGGTAAGATTAGCGTGCAAATAAGTTATATGAAATTGTTTTATCAAATAATCACTAAGCCTATGTTTATCAGGCAAGATGACGGGATGCTTTGCATTAAAAGGGAGAGGTGAATGTCTCAACCGACCTCCCACCCGTAACAGACCATCTTGATCCATGAAAGGATGAAGATTTTTTAGTTTACTCTTCGTCGGTAAATCTCTATTATCTTTCATACATTTTAATTCTTCAGCAAAATACACACCTTGAACATACAAGATAATTTTGTTTAAATCTTGGATTCTCTCCATGACATTAATAGGAGAAACGTTACCTTTTGACTCAGTTGCTTTACCTGAATCGATCGTTCGCCTCTTACAACGGGTGATGAAGCGAACACAATAAGCTAAAACAGTAACAATCTTAGTTAGTGTAGAAAAATTATCAAATAATATTTCAATTACATTATCCGGTTTTACATTAGAAATATTTGCAGAAAATATAGAATTTTTCTTCTTTTCGATCATAACCTTAGAGTCACTAGAAAAGTCAGTCATTTGTGTCTCTACGGGCCAATTTTCTGGACTCATTGACAACCAGTCAGGCCCATGCCACCAAAGGTTACAGTCTGGTAGAGCTTTAGGTGAAATTCCTCTAGAGGCTATGTCAGCTGGGTTTTGTTTCGATGGAACGTGCCGTCAGCGTTCATAGGGCACTAGTTCGATAATTTCGGCTGTTCTGTTGGCCACGAAGGTTTTCCACTTCCTAGGGGGAGAAGACAACCATGCCAAAACCACTCGTGAATCTGTCCAGGCGTGGAAAGTGATGGTATAATCTTTTAGAATATGTGAAATCGTAGAAAAGAGTTTAGCCAACAGCCGAGCACCGTTCAGCTCCAGCCGAGGAATTGAAATTGGCTTTAGTGGAGCAACTTTAGTTTTTGCTGCAAGGAGGGTCACCTTGGAATCACCATCAATATCCTTTTGTACTGCGTACAGCACCGCAGCATAGGCCAACTCTGAAGCGTCTGCAAATCCATGGATAGTTATCTCTAAGCCTCTAGTGTGGATCCATCTGGGAATTTTGATTACGGAGAGGCAATCGAAGTCTCTCTGGAAATTCTTCCACCTTTCTTCGAAATTCGCCGGAAGGGGACTGTCCCATCCCAACTTTAACAACCAAAGTTGTTGGTAGAAGATTTTGATTGAAATGGTGCATGGAGACAATAATCCTAGTGGGTCGAACAGCCTAGCAGATTGAGCCAAGAACTTCCGTTTAGTAATTTCGTTCTCGAAGTACAAATTAACTTTAAAAATAAAAGAATCAGATTTAGGATTCCAACATAATCCTAAAACATTGGATTGCTCACCGTCCTTCAATTCGAACACTTCATTGACATTATCAGTTTTAATCACATTCAAGAGCTCCTTTGAATTAGACTGCCATTTTCTTAAATGAAAACCTCTATTTTCCAACAGAAAAATAATTTCTTGGCATACCCTAGCAGCTTCACTTTCGTTACGTGCACCACCCAAGAGATCGTCCATATAAAAGGAATTTTCAATGAGAGAAGCAGCTTCAGGATAAACAGGACGAGCGTCATTCGCAATTTGCTTTAAACATCGGGTTGCAAGAAAAGACGCACATTTTAGGCCATATGTGACAGTTTGCAGCTTATACTCTCGAATCGGATCGGATTTATTGTATCTCCACAGAATTCGTTGAAAAGCTTGATCAGAAGTAGACATTAATATATGGCGATACATTTTCTCCACATCGCAACAAAATGCTATCGGGGAAAGCCTGAAATTCAATAAAGTCTCAAATAAATCGGGTTGTTGTTTAGCACCTGCACCTAGTGCATCGTTTAAAGAATTGCAGTTGCTAGTTCTACAACTTGCGTCAAAAACCACCCTTAACTTAGTAGTGGTACTACTGGGCTTTAAGATGGCGTGGTGAGGTAAGAAATATTTTTCATTAACGGCTAATTCTGAAGAGACATCCTCCGAAACCTTCATATGTCCTAGCTCTTCATATTCTTTCATAAAGGATTTATACTGTTCCTCTAAATTCGGATTTCCATTAAATTTTCTTTCCATACTCTGGAGACGAGACAATGCAACTTGATAAGAATTTCCCCACTTAACTTCTGATTTAAAAAAGGGAAGTTTCACGACGAACCGTCCGTTTTTATCGATTTCATAATTTTCACTAAAGTGTTTTTCACAGAAACTTTCTTCTTCACTTAAAACTTCTTTTTTTATTTTAAGAACCTCTTCAGTTTCCCAGAACCGTTTTAAAACTTCATCAACGTCAACATTAGCATGAATACCAACTAGGGTGTTCTTTTTCAAGCTGTTTAAAGGAATCTTGCCCGCTACAACCCAACCAAACAGTGTATTCTGGGCGATAAGAGAATTTTCGGAACCCGTAATTTGTCCGGCTTTCATAACTTCAAAAAAATAATCTACACCAATTATTATCTCTACACTTTTCGCTTCAGCGAATTTGGGATCGGCAAGTTCAATGGATTTTAAATATTCTAAATCATTAGTATTTACACAATTACTCGACAATTTCGAAGTTAATTTATTCAAAACGAAAGCTTCAATCACGAGCATACTCTTAGGATTATGCCTTGACTCCATAGATAACGTTACACTACCTCTTGTCTTGCCAGCAGAGGAATTACCAATTCCACAAACTGAAAACAGGGCATCTTTTCTTTTTA